>BPLR01014968.1:0-20356 GCA_021605095.1 Caerostris extrusa | reverse complement strand
AAATGTTTTTTGCAAAAAAATGGTATTTTTTTCTGAAATATATGTCTGCATTTAAAAATGAAAATACAAAGTTATTGAGTTGAATAAAAAGGTTTTTTTAATTCTATCACATGGCCCTTTGTTCTTTTGGCACTGTCTTTAGTCCTACTTAGAAACGTACACCCATTTTTTTGCATATAATTAATGATATAAAATCAATGAATAATTAGTTTGAATAAGTTTATTAATTTGTATAAAGTTATATAAATTTATTTATTAGTTTATTAAGTAGTAATTTAAATTATATAAGTTTATCTATTAGTTTTATTAATTGGTAATTTACGTTATATGAGTTTATTTATTAGTAATTTAATTTAATTAATTATTTGGTAATTTAAGTTATATATGTTTATTTATTAGTAATTTTAGTTAGTTTAAAAAGAAATTATCTTGTTATAATCGTAAAATAATAAATTTTTTAAAACTTAAAGGCTTACAAAATGCCACTTCAATAAATTTTAATTATTTTCTGCTTCATTTGCCATTATTTCTTAATTAAAAAGAATCATAAAGCATCAAATAAAGACCAGGTGATATATATAAAATATTATTATGAAAGTGCTGAAGTATCTGAAAATGCCCATGCCTACTCTCAGCATTCGTTTCTCTTCTGCTTGACGTTAAGAATAAAAACTCGAATTTCTTGCGCCCTGTCGTTAGAGGAAAGAAGATTCACCGCTCAGACTTCACCTTACGCTGAAATTATGTTTCCTATGAGCATGCGCGCTATGGAGAAAAGCTAACGGACGTCCTACGGTAACTAACGTACGGTATTTAAAAACTCTCTATTATCTCAGACTTCGCCTTATCGCTGCAGCGCGAATTTAATGAGATTGAAACGAGCTAACCAGAAATATAGCCAACCAAAAATGTAGCGAAGATATTTGGAGAAACTGGAACTGTAGTGGACAGATTTCAGTAGTGCGCATAAAGTGAAAGAAAGTATTTCAGAAAATATTAGGAACGTTTATTTAAATCTCCCAAATCATTATGTGCCAAAAGGTTATCCTGCCAAGATGGAATTTAATACGGAACATTTCAACCCACTGTTAAGAAGATGAAATTTTATGCATACAATATGAAGATTTTCGTTAATAATCAGGAATCCAAAAGCAACGAATAAATTTAAAAGTTACACTTTTACGATGGGTGCCAAAAGATCGGCGTTAATTTGTAAAAGAGTAAAATGGCTCACATTTTATCATTTACTGCGATGTCATTTGTGAAACAACAATTCACTCATATGCAACTGCGGTAACATATATGCTTTCTCTTTTAAAGTTATTAATAAATGTACTGAATGTTGATTTGAAACTATTTTTTGTCAAAATGTCGACGCTAATTTTGTTTTGTGTATGATATAAATTCTGATATGAAAGATGAAATTCCTGAAATGTTTGATGCTGGTTGTTTTATATGTAAAAATCTTTCTTTTAAAATCTTCTTTATGTGTCTATATATATATATATATATATATATTCTTCAAAAAATTAGTTTTCTAGTTTAGATTGTCTTAAATTAACTCCCATCTGTAAAATATGGAAAGCTGGGGAAAGCAGAATCTATAAATTCAGACTTAATGATATCCAGTGCTGGTCAAAAATGAAGGTAGGAATTTTCTTGGCAATATATTCTAAATTATCGCCAAATAATTTCTCGTTAATAATCTATCGTTAAATAATTCCCGTTTAAAGGCGTTTTCTTCTAAAACATCTCCCCGTTTCTAATCAAGATTTATTTAATTGTGGGGTGCAGTCTTGGAAAGATAAAGTTACGCCCGCGAAGGTGTGTTTGTGGTAGAATATAGTTATACCGACCAATTAAGAGAAATTTATGGGGCTTGTAATAATCGACCAGCTTCAACACTGAGCGTGGGAAGTAAACCTTTCACCCTCATCTCCAGATCCTGTCCAGAGTGAAGGGTGAAGACAAATTATATGGAATTGATTGATGAATTAAGTGAGGTCAGGGAGTCGATCCTATGAAACTGCAGAAAGGATCTCCCCCCAAACCCAATGTAGGCAGGGAAGCGTTCTCTAAATTAAAGTGCTGGCCTATAATTGATTATCAAAGGTGGTTTTCAAAATATAAGATTAAAAAACTGAAAATTCATTTTGAAATCTTAAGAAAATATAGAGGGAAATATTTTTAAAGAAAGTATCGAAAAAGTGTTGTATATTCCTTGTAGAATTCTTATATAACTGTGATGAGGAGAGATTATGCCTTTGAAGTTGAAAGTAGCGATAATGGAAAAGAATGTGTTAAAAAGAGTAGCCTGACGATGACACCTTGTCCTGGACTACTTCCGAACAGTTACGACGAAATCAGCAAAATGGATGTGTATATAATCACCACCATCAGACTCAAATGATTTTGACCATCTCTCTCACAATCATCTCTATACACGAGTGACTAATTTAATTTTTATTTCGTGGACCCTCAATGCTGTGCTGTGAATAGTTACAAATTAAGGCTGAAACTTTATGGCTGACTTCGTACAAAGACATTCGGCATGGGAAGGGGAAGAGTTTTATTGAGGACTGTTAGTTGCAAATCCTACTGTTTATTATAATTACCCTATTGAAATTGTCGTCTTTTATAAAACTTTTGTTCAACGCTTGTTAATTGATCTGCCTTTGCTATTTTGAATGTTATACAATTGTGCCCAAAAGTAAGAACAATTATTTTTTTCAAAAACTCTTTATTTAGTCTTCCAAATTTATTTCATCGTCTTCAAAGTAATCCCCCCGGATGCAATGCACTTATGCAAACGGTTTTTTCAATCTTCAATGCATGCTGAAAAGTCATCGGCAGGGGATGGCCTTCAAAGCGCACGCCGATTCACGTTGAATCTCTTCAATCGACTCAAGACGGTGTCCCCGGAGTGATCTTTTGAGTTTAGGGAATAGCCAGAAGTCACACTCTGTGAATACGGTGGTTGTGGAACGATATGGGTTTCATTTTTGGCGAAATCGTCACGAAGAATCAATGCAGTATGAGCTGGCGCATTCAGTGTTTTCGGTATCGATCGAGATTTGACGCGTTTGAGGCTCGAAACGGAATTGACCGATCCTTTTGAAATTCCAAAATCATCAGCAAGGTCTCCAATTGTAAATAGACGGTTTGCAAGCACCAAATCAATTTCTTGGACGTGAACTTCGTCGGTTGAAGTTGAGGGTCGACCAGAGGGCTCTTCGTCTTCAACGCGCTCTCTGTCTTCTGTGAACTGTTTATAACACTTCTAAACATTTCTTTCCGACATAGGAATGTTCACCAAATGCCTTTTGCCACATTCTATACGTTTCCGCAAACAAAATGTAATGCAAGTTCTTTGCTCAATTCATACAGACATTTCAAAAATCGCCGGAATCAGTTTTACAGCGTCTCACAAAGTCATGGCTATTGTTATTAATGGGCTATTGTTAATGGGCTATTGTTATTAATGGTTGTTGCGGACTTACAACACTTTTGCGATTTGGGAGTTCGTGAAGGAATCTCCTTAAAGCAATATTTATATATTACATACCAACACGACACATGAAAAGTGATCTAAAAAACGTGATGTATTAGAATATTGTATTTTGATTCTTTAGAATTAATCTATGGTATTCAGAAGTATACTTTATACAGCATGATTTTATGTTACTTTTCCTGATAATGTGTTAAGGTTGAATATAAAAACCTCTTCACATTGCCTTAGTATTTTTAGTATATTTAGTATTTTAGTACATTATGCATAGTATTTTTTATATTTAGTATTTAATGTGGAGTTGTTTTACACTAAATGCTATTAATTAATGCATCGGATTTTTAAAATTTAATATATAATTTAGTGATTTTTTTCCAAATTTAATTGATACTATTTGTGCATGGGGAATAAAGTATCGTCTTTCGTGATTTGGTTGAAACAATTTATGCACATGTGAATAAAGTGACATCTGTACGTGATTTCGTTGATACTATTCGTGCATGTGTGAATAAAGTATCGTTTTTCATGACTTGGTTGGGTCAATTTATGATTAAATAGTATCATGTGAGTAAAGCACATGTGAATAAAGTGATGTCTGTACTTGATTTCGTTGATACTACGTATTTGTGCATGTGTGAATAAAGTAACGTCTTTCGTAACTTGGTTGAGTCAATTTATGCACAAGTAGTAACGTGAGTAAAGCACACGTTAGTAAAGTGAGCATTATGTGAATAGCATGTGTGAGTAAAGTGATGTCTGCACATGATTTTGTTAATACTATTTTTGTATGTGTGAATAAAGTATCGTCTTTTATGATTTGGTGGAGACAATTTATGTACAAGTGAATAAAGTGATGTCTGTATGTGATTTCGTTGATACTATATTTGCATGTGTGAATAAAATATCGTCTTTCGTGATTTAAATGAGACAATTTATGCATATGTGAAAAGTGCGTTGGGACAATTTACGCACGTGTGAGTAAGGTAGTGTCATTATGTAATTATGTTAACAATCATTGAGAATTTAAAAATTACTTTAAAAATACACAAAAAGACTTATAAAAGTTTTTTATATTATCAGAAATTTGCTTACATTCCTTTCATATTCGCCAAGGAATTTTAATAAAACAAGAATATCTTAATAATATCCGAAATTCTTTCGACACATTCACAGTGGCAAAATATTCTCTTCAGCAATTTTCGAAAAATAAAAAAGCAACTCTTTTTATTTTATGCGTGCAGGAATAATTTATCGAAATAAAACTGTGGTAAAGGAAAAAAAACCCTACTTCCTCCTTTTCTGCTTCAAAGGTTTAAAATTTCGATCAGGATCTATGAGGCTCTACGTCTGTCATTTTCTTAAGCATCTCTTTTTACCGGTAAGCGAAATTCGATATTTTCGAAGCTCATTTTCAGACTGAGAACTGGAAACTCACTTTTATTCGCTATTTTAAATCTACGATGGGAAATTCTTCATTTCTGAAATACATGGCGCTCGTAAATACTAACTGGAATATTTAATTGCGGAGGATAAGCAAAATATTTGTATAGTTCTTTACAGCACATATTTACAATTAGATCTTTATTTGGTTTCATATTCATGTAATAAAAACTGTAAAATTGATGTTCTCTATATCTATTTCCTTGATAAATGAGCAGATTCAGAGGTGACTGTGATAGAGCGTTTTGCATGGACACGTCCTTAGATATTTCGGGAGTTTCTCAGTACAAAAAGGAGGGTAGTAACTTCTGAAAGTCATGGGGAGAACTCTGTTCACCCATTATCTCCGGTGTGTATAGTGTAACATGCGCTACATAACATTCTGTGCTACATGAATTGACTGTATGTAATAAAAAACATATGTTCGACTATATAATGTCCAACGTTACTTTTTCAAACTTAGAATTACATCGAAATTCATCGTTTCTTTAGAGAGCCTGATGGACGAGTGACTAGTGCTCTGGCTCTCGGTGTTACAGGTCTCCGGTTTGAATCCGGGCGGTGTCATAGATGTTTGTAGTAGTTCAGTATCCACTTTAAACCGTAGGTGCCCGTCTAATATTACTGTAGAGAGTTGGGCGTAGGACTGACAGCGCTACCCCGTAAAAAGAAAAACATTCCTGTCGCGAAATCTGCCAGTAGGTAGGCGGTTTTCGCCCACTATGGGGTGTTGCGCATATGATGATGATGATGATGTTGATTGTTTCTTTAGTGTCTGCAACTGTAAAAAATAAAAATTCTGTAATATACTTTGTACCTATAAATATATATAAAGAGCGATATTAAATTTGCATTTATCTAACGAGATTTGTGTAAATACTCATGCTTTTGAGTTTCTTCTAACTTAATGTTACATTGCAAAATCAATCGTTTTTAAATTTCTATTTGATATATAAAATCCAATCAAGTTCTAATTTTCTTTTATTTTTTAAAAATGGTAATTTATTGAATTGAATGAAGTTAATGAAAAATAATCATATCTGCATTACACAAAACAAATCAAATACCATTTATAAAAATTAAAATTACATAACTACAATATGAAACATGCTTCGAAAACTGAAAAAGAAAATTACAGTTTCTCTCATAATTTAACAAACAATTAGAAATTTTATTTTTAAAAAATATCTAATATTTTTATGAAATTATACATATAAATCCACGAACAATTTTAGTTTCACAAAAGTAAGAGGCCACAGTTAAAAATCAAATAGAAAATGAAAAAAAAAAATGTCTCAATATTTTAATAATTTAGCACTATACAAAATATTCTTTAGCATTTACATCAGTTCTTAAACGATTTGACTTTGAGTTCATTTAAACAATTCTTTTTATCATCATGAATAGCTATATTTCCTAAGACACTGATGTGGAATAAACGAAAAAAACAAAAGAATAAAAAAGTTTTATTATACTATACGCCCACACAAAAGTACGCCCACGCAGCTCAACAGAAATCTTTCAGTGACATTTTCTGCTAAAACTGAATACAGGATTTTTCATTAAAGTCCACAGAAAATTTTTCAGACTTTCACCATATTTTATGGAATAAACTGTCAATGCTGAATGAATTTCAATAGATAGCCACTAAATTCCTCGTTTTTCAATTCCTACTATTAGCTTACACTCTCCCTATACATATATCTTGTTCAAAATTTCAATCGTTCATAAAATACTTTTTATTCATCCACTCAAGTTCAAATACATTTTTTTTGAAGTTGTAGTGGATGACACTGGATGCTAATACAGCTTTTTCAAATATTAATTAATTAATTTTAAGTTAATTAATTAAGTTTAATTGATTAAGTTTTATCCATGACATTAAAAAATTTTTTGTGACAGTTTTCAATAAAATAAAAAAAAATCATGAATATAATGATCACTAGAATTAGAAACAAAATTAGATTGAAATTGTTATTAATTATTATTAATTACTTAAAACAGGGATGGTCAACTCGCGGCCCGCATTGAACATTTTCTGTCCTGTGAGATTTATTACACTTTTACAAAATATATTTACTTAACAACGCCAAAGTAGTGAAAAACAATGTATTAAAAAAATACATTATGTGTGCATCCATATATTCAAAATTTAATTGTCGAAATTATGAGAAAAAAATTAAACTTTGATTTTAAAATAATATTCTTGCGCAAACAAATATCGCAAGAGTAAAATAAATATTTTTTAATGATTTCCTTTTTTTTTTTATTTCATTTATATTTATATATTTTTTTTTTTCTTAGTATTTCGTTCTTAGTGTTATACATTTCTTTACAATGTGCGTTTAGTATCATTATTATTATATTATCTATGCTTACATGTAAGGATAATAGTAAACACAATAATAATAATTCATTATGTTTCAATTTTCACTCGAAAATGTCTAATTCTAATATAGAGATATAAAATTTTATATGTGGCCCGCGGAGTTAGGATGCATTTCCAAAGTAGCCCGCAAAATCATTTGGGTTGGCCACCCCTGACTTAAACTATTAATTTAAAGAAATATGTTAAATAGATAAATATTTTTATTAGTATAAAATATTTACTTCAATTTTTCGTTTCAGTTATTATTGTTTGTTTTTCCAGGTTCCAGGAAAATATTGTAGACATTTTCAAGAAATAAAAACTTCAATTTTTAAATGGCAAATAACAGAAAGAGTTCGTAGAACCAAGGAATTAATCATAATGTTTGACTTTTAATTTGAAAATAGTTTAAGAAATTAAAAAAAAAAAGCTTTCAGTAACAAAAAAGAATAAAAAATCTCAAAATGGAACAATTTTTATTGCATTTTAAAAATCGTTTGCCGTTACTGTTCTAAAAACTGTCCAATTTAAAGCGAACAGATTTATCTAAAAAAGGGAAAGATGGATATTATATTTTATAAAAAAAAGAAATCGGTTGCAAATGTGTTCCGAAAGAAAAGAATTCCGAACATTTATTGAAAAGCGAAGTTTACCGCCATGACAAAAATGAAGCAAACAAGTAAGTCCATCGCGTGCGAGAGTACAAATGTAAGAATGAGCTCTTTTTTTGGTGTATTTTAGTAAATTAAAAATTTTTTTATGGATTTCTCTTTCGTCACAAACATTTCTAGTTTTGATTTTAATATTCTTGTTTTTCAATTGATAAATTTTCCAAAATTGCTCTGTTTTATTTTAAAACAATTATTTACAATATAATAACGAACAATATCAAAAGTTTTCAATTTTAAACTTATTTTTATAATAATGCTTTTATTATTTTATTTTTATGTTATATTTATTTCTAATTTAATGTATTTACATTTTATTACCTGGACTCGTAAATAATTTTGATTTATTCCAAGTTTCAAACCCTAATTTACTCAGTTACATTTATTTGATAATCAATATTTGTTCTTTTCAACAGGAAAAAAATCTCACAATTTAATAAATTTATTTTTGTTTACCTCTAAAAAAAAGCACAAATTTTTCATTTATAACTAAATAACTAACTTTCTGATACTACAGCCCATGTTGGGCCCAGGCCATCCTCCTACTGGCAGATTCCGTGACAGGAGATGTTTTCTTTTTACAGAGTATGGTTGTCAACCTTACGCCCAACGCTCTGCAGTCATATTAGACCGGGACCTACGGTTTAAGATGGATTCTAAACCACTGCAAGCCTCCATGGCACCACCGGGACTCGATCAGGAGACCTGTGGCAATGAGCGGAGTCTTGTCACTCGGCCATCAGGCTTTCCTTTTATATTCATTTATACAAAGGAAAGGTTTTTCACAAAGGAAATAAAGTATTCAAAAATGTAAATAAGTTGCATTTTATGCCTAATATGCATAGTTTTATTTATTATTGTAGTGTTGTGGGTTGTGCATCTGGATTGTAATTGAGCGTAGTTGGGTTGAGACTTGATACACAACTTTGAGAACACTTAGCTTTATTTACACGCGTACATACACCACATGCACACAATTAAAACATACAATATGTAACACATTTAAAGATATGTATATGTAGGAAAATAAAGATACTCAGGTACGTATTGGATGCGCAAAATATACTTCCTCTCCGGGTGAGAGTCTGTAGGCCCACTTATACGCAGGTTGCATTGAATTTATTTCCTCGCGGGATGAAAGATTACAAACCAAACGTTTAACAAAATACAAGATTCTGGAGACTCTATCGCAACTCTTTTTCATTAATTACATTTCGAAGCATCTTCTGTCACCCGATCTGAGATTCCCTTTTCGTCTTTTACTTTTCCCTTTTAAAACCATCATTGATTTGCAGAACTTTCATGTATGGATCTTCTATTGGTCCTTTATTAGTGTATGAAGAGAAATCATTTTTCCTGTACCCCCATGGCTGACCTCTGACCTCATGTAGTTTTTGAGTCTTTCGTTTTTACCCTTTACTCTGGACAAGGTCTATGATGAGGGTCAAAGGTTGACTCCTCGTGCTAGTTGGTTTTTCTTCAATATCCTATAAATAGATAGTTTTTGCATATCGTATTTTGGACGTCCGTTATTTTTTTCACCCCAGCCGTCCCTCCGTCCGTTATCTGTAATAATATAGAGTTTTTGCATACCATATTTTGGACGTCCGTTACTTGTTTTCTAGCGAGCATGCTCATAAGAAACATTATTACAGATACGCATGCGCAATTTCCTATGAGTATGCGCGGCGTAACGGACCTCCAAAATACGGTATGCAAAAACTCTCTAATGTTTCCTATGAGCATGCGCGCAAGGGAGAAAAAATAACGGACATCCAAAATACGGTATGCAAAAGCCTCTATTATCTCTAAAGTCCACCTTAATTTTATAGTATAGTAAGGTATAAGACCTCCTATTCTCTCAGATGTAACTTTATCTTTGCAAGGCTGAACTTAAATAAATTTTGACAACGACGGAGAGATGCAGCAACCAACGCGACGTTAATTAAATCTTTATTTGCAAGAAAACTGTTGCCAACACTCATTCTGGTGAAAAAAAAATTTTTTAATCAAATGGCATCATGGGACATCATTATTTCTGATTTTATAACCTCCGTCAATTTCACAAGGGTAAAAAGAGTTTAAGAACATTTATTTAGTAACTAAGCTTTTGAATACTTATTTGTAAATAATCTGGGTCTCGGTTTCGTGTTCGAGTTCCGGTGGTTCCATGGATGTTTGTAGTGGTTTGGAATCCACTTTAGGTCCAGGTCTAATAGGACTGCAGAGCGTACGGTGTAGGGCTGGCAACCCTACTCCGTAAAAATCGAGCATCTTCTATCTAGAAAACTGTCAGTAGGCAGACGGCCTTGGCCCACTATAAGGGTGTTTGCGCCACTGATGATAATGATTTATAAATAAATAAATTTTATATTCTTAAAACAACCAATATGAAAGATTATTTACGTATTACGTATACAACAAACGTAATATATTAACATGTGGTATTGTGTGAACACCCTGTATATAACTTAACACTAAGACTTCAGACAATTTTTTTGAAAAAGCAACAAAGGGCATTTTTAAAATTTACTTAAAAAGGCATTGCCTGATAAATGCATGCTTATAGAAATGCATTTTTATACATCTACTAAAACGTAGAGTATTTTGTTAGAGGAGGATTTTTTTTGTAACATCCTTTTATATTTTTTTAAAAATATCTGTGGTTAAAACAATGATTGTGAAAAATGTTACGCAAAATACATGCTCGAAAACTGAAAATAATCAACATTTCTTATTGTTTTTTATAATGAAAATGCATCGAAAAACTTCGAAGTAATACAATACACTTATAGGATTATAGCATTTTTTTTTTTTTTTTTTTGCGGGAAGACCACTTCTAATTTATCGCATCAAAGACTTTTCGATCTTATTTAAATGTATCATTAACTAAATTGTAGCTTGGGATTTTCATTTCCCAAAATCAATAGATTTCCATCAAAACAGAAAATTGGAAGGAAAACTATTTCAAAGGCAATTGTCTAGCTTAATCAATTCCACGCTATTTGTTTATATGGCATTTTCTAAAAATAATAAAAACAGATATGCGAATACCTCATTACTTAGAATGGTCAAATTTTCAAATCTTTACAACCAAAAGTTTATTGAAGGTTCATTTTGAATTTTAAATGTCAGGTTACATTTACATCAGTAATTGATACATGAATTACTTGGTTTTATTTCATTAGTGGATTGAAGTATTACAAATATTTTAGCAGATTCAGCATTATTCAGGCGATGTGGAGAGCTTGATATCCAAAAACATACAAAGGAAAGAGAAATAATTTTCTTTCTAGAAAGCTATTTAAGAAGAATATGCTGATAATTGCATTTTGTTAAGATAATCGTAAAAACCCCTGTTGTGGCTAAAGTTTTTGAAGTGAACATATTAACTATTTTAAACGACAATAGTTAGACAAAGAACTCTCTCTAAAATATAGCACATTATTAGCAAAAAAAAAAATGTTAATTCAAAAATAAAAACAGAGATTTTCCTTAAACCCTCTTTTTTTCAAATTTCTTTTATTGAATTATGAAAAATATTACATTTTCATAGTAGAATACTTCACATATTCTATGTTTTCTAACTGAAACATTAGAATACGTTAAGCAATTTAAGAACTTTTTACCATTTTGAATAGTGTTTTGTAAAATTCCAAAATTATTAATTATGTTTGTTTGAAATATGAACTAGTAATTTTAAATAATTACCAATCAAAACATACTATTTCTTAGTCATATTACAATTAGTCATATAAAAATAATTTTTAAAACAATTTTTTTAATCCGCAAATATTACAAAATTTTATGAACATTAATTTTTTGGAAATTATTCTAAACTACCTCCAAGAATTAAAAAAATGGCGAAATTAAGGAATTTATTGAACTTGTAACCGCTCCAAAATATATGATTCAGTTCTAGCTTTGATTCTAATTGACAAGCCTTCTTTGGAAATTAATAATAAAAAATCTTAACTCATTTAAATTTAGATTTAAAGTAAGGTAAATTGGTCAATATTTAGAAGGCTACAATAGTTGAGATCTCATGGATTCTAACATTAAAAATATGACAAATTATAATTCATTCCCAAACTTCAGCAAAGAATAATTATACTTATTAAAAAAAGATTGTTTTACATAAACAAAATGATTAAGATATATTGTTCCATTTATATTCTGTTGAAATCAATTATTTAGGACTAAACAAGATAATCAATGTTTATATTATATCAATGAAACAGAAATAAACTATTAAATTTCTCTTATCGGTAAATATGATTATTGTCGTTATTAGTTTCGTTTTATAAATTTCCATAATAAAGTTTTCTTACACAAGATTTTTCAATACTTCTAAGCAATGCAATTTTATAATTGGGGAAAATAAACAATATTTAATTGCATTATTTATTTCTCAGAATTGTATAATGAAATAGAATTTTTCAATTTATTTCCTTTTTCAGATACCAGTACCAAGAAATTTAGTAATGGTAATTTTAAATTAAAGTACAAAATAATAATCAACAATTCAAAACATTATATATTTGTATCTTGTTTTAAGTCGACATGTAATTTTACTGACACTACACTAAAATAATTTAATGAATAATTGAATAGTGTCGAAGCTATTCTTGGAAGTAATTGAAAAGAAAATTCAGGAATTAATCAAAATAGTCCACAAAATACTTGTACATTTTTGCTTACTAATAAAAAAGGATCTCTTTTAAGTTTTTAAAAATGAAGTATTTTCCCCTTCAATACCTCTTTTTTTTTAACTTAATGGAATAAGTTTGAATGGTTTATAGGTTGCTAATCAAGCTGAATTTATTTAAATTTTCGCAACAGTATATGCTGAATTGATGGCCCAGCGGTATGTGCGCAGTTTGGATGTAGGAAGGCAAAAATAAGATGATAAACATTTATTTTAATATCAATTCAATTCAGAAGGAATTTTGAAAGAAACATCATAATAATAGGTTATAAATTTTTTTTTTTTTAGTCTACCTAATGAAAACTCTTATCCTTCATTGTTTAACTCCCTACCAACCCTTTCGATATCTGTAGGATTGAATAAATAATACAATTCAACGAAAATATTGTAGCATGCAGATTGGGTAACCCAATTGTAAGTGGGTGTGGTTGGATTAAGATACAAGCACAGGTTGGAGAACTCACAGCTTTATTTACATACGCACAAACACCTCACATATACAATTAGAGATGTACAATACTTAACACATTTAAAGAATATAATTATAGATTCGTGGAAGAAACCCACTTCTAAACCGAAAACCTGATACTCGGCTAAGCGCAGGGTTTGTGAAATATACTTCCTCTCGGGATGAGAGACTACAAACTGAACGTTTCTCAAGGGGGAGAGCAGGTATCGCTGTACTTCCTCTCGGATGAGTGTCTGTAGGCTGACAAATAAGCCTGGATTCGCTAAATATACTTCCCCCTCGGTTTACGAAACTGTAAACTAAAGGTTGTTGTAGCGTTGTTCTTCCTCTCGGGTGAGAGTGTCTATAGGCCAACTGACCATTTCTCCTGAACGCCAAATGAAGGGGGCGCTCTTACTGTTGTGTAGGAGGAAGCACTGTTACAATATTTTATGAATACTTATTTAACGTGAATAATAGATTAAATACATACAAATGTGATATAAAACGGTTATTTAAATATTTTAAAGGCAAAATCATTGATTTCATCAAAAAGGTTTCATGGAATATTGAGTCAAAATTCTATTGGTAAACATACTTGTTTGCTTTCAGTGATATTATTGCATCAGGAACCTGTAACAAAAATTAACGTATGCCTAAACATTAAAAAATAACGACTGAAAAATTATTGAGTATAAAAGTAAGATTTACTGCAAATTTTTTCAGCAAGCAGCACTTTCATAAACTTTTCAATAATAAAATCATCAGAAATACAAGGTATAAAAAATAATTTAGATATGTTTATTAACTAAATATTCATATTTACACATTATTATTATTATTTGCGTACTTGATTAAGATTTTAAATGGTGGCACATGTGTTTCATTATTTTAAGAGGATTAAATAGTAACGAAACGAATGACTTTGGGTGTGTAAGTGTGTGTATAGGACGACTTAGCAATGATAACTCTTACTTATTAAGCTACAATGGAGGGTATTTCAAAATACTCACGAAAAAAAGTGCAATAGAAAATATAACCTACATCAAATTATAAATAATTTGATAAGATTAAATGATAAACAAATATTCTGTCAAAAAAATTATTATTTACAATTTGTATAAATTTTTTTTTCTAATGCAGGTTGTAAACACTTAGACAGCTTGGTCTTGGATGCCTTAAGGCAAGCGCTGCACCGACGTTACTCACTTTGCATTACCCAGGGGGCGCGTGTCACTTGAAGATAAGCCACGGACGCGGAGTCACGATGCCCACGCAACGCTCTACGATCCTGTTAGACCGGGACCTACGGTTTAAAGTGAATTCCGAACCCCACAAACATCCATGGCACCGTCGGCACTCGAACCCGAAACCTGAGCACCGAGCGCCAGAGCGCTAGCCACTCGGCCATTTAGGCCCCATTCGTATTAAATTTCCATAGGGTAAAATTTCTCTATATAGGAGTTATTACAAAACGGATTTTTTACATGTATTATTATCAATTACTTGACTAACTTACGAATGCTTACTTGGCTGACTTTTTGTACTACCGATAGCCGAAATTGAGTTTAAAATACTCTGCTAAATGAAAATTCTCTTCAATTTCCTCGGACACGAAAGGGGCGGGCACTGGGACAAGAGAAGGACATACGCGGCCACACTTTAAAGAAGACGCGTCAACAGTGAAGGACAGTTTTAGAACTCATATATCTTAAAACGAACAGCACTTTCTATCAAAAGGAAAAGACGTATTTTCTAACACCCTTTCTTGTACTTCTCAACAATACATTTATTTTTATACAATTGAAGAATTTATTTAGCGAGTTAATTCATTCACGTATGAAATTTCCGAATCGAATGCACAGAAAAGAAAATATAAATGAAAGAATAAAAATTAATATTTTTTAAAAAAGACCGATTGCGATTTAGCCTTATACCAATGTAAGCCTTTAAAAGGCATGATGTTCCTGTAGATGAATACAGATGTAGATAAATATAGATGAATATTCTCTGTACAATTACTTACTACCGTGCATAGAATTTTTTTAACCATCGAAGCATTACCTCTCTTAAGGGGACCTGAATGGCCGAGTATTTGGCACTCGGGGCTATAGGTTTGGGGTTAGAGTCCCGGCGGTGCCATGGATGTTTGTAGTGTTTCGGAATTCACTTTAAACCGTAGGTCCCGGATTCATATGACTGTAGTGGTGACAACCTATCCCGTAAAGGGGAACATTTCTGTCTCAAAGTCTGCCAGTACGCAGACGGCCTTGCCCCACCGTGCACCACCATCAAATTCTTTAGAGGGGCTGATGGCCGAGTTGACTAGCGCTGTGGCGCTCGGTTCCACAGGTTTTCGAGTTTGAGTTCCTGGCGGTGCCATGGATGTTTCGAAACCACTTTAAGCCGTAGATCTCAGTCTCATTTGACCGTAGAGAGTCACAGAGCCCAATCAGACTTCTTCTCACCCACATCATGCCCAAACTGTAAAAGGAGCAACTCAATTCTAGGCACTGTGATGATGATCATTATAATCTGTAGTTATGGTATAAACTGTGGTAGTGTGGGTAGCTGTTGTAAATTCCGTATTTTTAGACGCATATACACATTTGACACTTCTGAACAAATAAATAACGAATAAATAAATTATTTTCCAATTGTTGTGATTTTTAGTCAAGTTTACCTAAACAAATAAGTAAAAAATTAAATTCTAGTAAAAAAAAAAAAAAAAGTAGCAGTTTTATGATTTTTTTCTACTATTGATGAAAAATCACATAAAAACTTGTAGATGTGGTGATTTATATTGTTATAGGTGGATGTATAGGTGTATTGTGGACAACATTATTTTTTTTTTAGTATTTTTATGTTGTATTTATTATATTAGTTTTATTTTGGAACTAATCTTTTGAAATGCATTTTTTTCTAAGAAACATCTTTTAATAATTTTTGAAAGACAAAAAAAAAAAAAAAAAGTACAAGAAAACAAACGACAAAAAGAAATTAAATATATATATATAATTTCTTTGTATAATAAAAAATAGGTATAATAAATGAAATTGGTAATAAAAGATTACTCAAATTTGAATAATTTTTCAATATTTGACTCGATTTTTATAATAAGTAACCAAACTCAAAGTAATGAGTCAAATATTTTTATGTATCGTAATTTTTGGTATTCATGCACAAAAAAAGAACAAAAAAACCTTTATTAATTTATGCTTGCTTATCCAAATATGGCTCTTATTTGTAGATTAATACGGAGATCCTTAGCCACGTAGCGGCTAATTGTAATTGTTGCTCCTTAATTGTAAAATGTTGAAACATAGCGGCGGTCATAATTTTTTTTTCTTTCTAATGCAGCTGGCAAACACTTAGACAGCTTGGGCTTGGAAGCCGTAAGGCAAGGGCTGCACAGACGTTACTTGCTTTGCATTAAACAGGGGGCGCGTCTAACTTGAAGATAAAGCCACGGACGCGGAGTAACAATACCCCCGCAACGCTCTACGATCCTATTAGGACCGGGACCTGCGGTTTTAAAGTGGATTCGAACCACTACAAACATCCATGGCACCGTCGGGACTCGAACCCGAAACCTGTGGTACCGAACGCCAGGCGCTAGCCATTCGGCCCTGCTGCGGTCATAATTAAATGCCCTTTTTTTAAAAGAATCCTAATATGTTTGCACATTTTTAGTGTTTAATTTAGTAACACTCAGGGCAAATTTAAAATTTACCTCGCTTTGGGCAGTGATTATCGTAGAAATAAACATATAATTACATTGTTTAAAATCCATCATTTAGAAGCGTTATTGGCTGATGTGATTTTCTAATCCTCAATAAAATATAAAAAAATTGAATAAAATAAAATTGGAAATATGGTTTTAGTTTTTTTTTATTAAACTAAAATTGGATCATTTTCCCACGTTTTAATCATTCAGTAAAATCTGTAAATCTTTCAAAAATTATCAATTTTATCATTTTACTTAAAATAGACAGTTGTCATAAGAAAAACATATCATAGCTGTTTGTGTTTTACCTGACTGATGTGATTTTCTAATCCTCAATAAAATATAAAAAATTGAATAAAATAAACATTGGATAATATGGTTTTTAGTTTTTTTTTATTAAACTAAAATTGGATCATTTTCCACGTTTTAATCATTCAGTAAAATCTGTAAATCTTTCAAAAATTATCAATTTTATCATTTACTTAAAATAGACAGTTGTCATAAAGAAAAACATGCTCACATAGCTGTTTGTGTTTTACCTGACTCAGAAAAAAAACACGGAACAGTATTTAAATAAATATTTACTGCTGAAATCTGGCATAAATAAGAAATCGTTATGCATCGATATTTCTAAAAAAGAATTCGGAAATTTAAACACTCACCCATAAGCCTAATGTAATGAAAAATTACCTACTGTCACAATTAAATAATAATAGCAAAAAAAAATGTTTAATTACAAACTTTATAGTAATCGCAGATTTTCCTTTTAGATTTATGATCAAGGATACAAATAACATTTGTTTTTAGCAATAGGTGCTGTATTTTTTACTTTAAAATAATCATTTCTCCATTTCTTTTCGTTAAACATAATTTCAGATAATTGTTTCTTCACATAGTTTTCAATTGTACATATATATATTATTTTCTAAGGTATAAATTAAATTAACTTTTAAATTCTTTGAAAAAGATAATATTGTAATAGGTATATTATAATAAATTTATAATTTAGCTTATACAATTTAATATAACATTCTGAGTAATTCAAAAGTTCCGTACAAAAGTTATCCGTGTTATTATTCGTGTCCGTGTTATTATTCGGAGAGATTCTAGTACAGTGTTTTTTATTCTTAATGCAGTGGTTTTTTATTTGCAGAGGGTAAAACTTTTTGGTTCGAAATGTTGACAATAGAGGGCGCTCTTTCTCGTGTGGAGTTAAAAGCAAAATATAGACGGCAAAATAAAAAAAAGTGAGACAATTGTGAAATAAAACATTCATATCATCGTGATTTACAGCTGCAACTATTCAGTGTGATCATCGCCCTATTCCAGTACTGAATGCAGCTTAGGTATTATGCTTGATGCAGAATGCAAATGGTATATCAACAGGAATGGGATGCACCTCTTGACATATGGTACCTTTTCACAGCTGCTCAGAACTAAAGATATCCTCTGCAGACTTTTGTGATTTAAGATAACCCTACAGTGAGTAATTACTTGTGAGATCATTTGAAAGGGGGGTCGTTATGTATTTGCTGTGCATGCACAAAAGGCATTCGGTGGCAAATGGTGATGGTAGTAACTCCATCATTTGACATTCAGCTCTCTGTGGAGACATGAGACATGAAAGCTGTCATGTCTAGCTCATTGTGTTCGTGTTGTTTAGTGAGGACAATGGTACGTAATAATTTACAATGCCGGATACCTGTTATATACAATATTCTTCAAAAATCAAAGTGCTAAATAACGAAATGTTATCTTTCCCATTTTCGACAAGATCAAGCTTGCAGTGCAATTGCTTCGCGATTGGGTCCATCGTCTCTGCACTTGTTGGAGTTTTACACAGATGTCTTCGTAATGCCGATTGGAGGGCTTTCCTTGAATTTATAGTTACTGTATCTTCTTTTTTCATTGGTGCAACAACCCTATGGTGAGCCAAGGCCGTCTGCCTACTGGAAGTTTTCAAGATAGGGGATGTTTTCTTTTTAGGGGAAGGGTTGTAGGGGTAAGGGTCGTCGGGCTCTACGCCGAAACGTTCTGCAACCATATTAGACTATGACCTACCGGTTTAAGGAAATTCCGAACCACAGGGGAATCGAGCACCAGAACACTGGTCCCTCGGCCATCACGCCCATAGTTATTGTATAGTTGAGTATTTGACTCACGCACTTAATATGAAGCCAAATATTTTTAAAAATAAATACAAACCTTCTGACATAATACAACAATGTACATTTTTCAACCCTACGACAAAATCCTGATTACTTTTTTGCTTATTACAAATGTTTCATTTTGTTGTGGATTTTTGCTTTCTGTGAGTGATATACACACATCACATAGAAGAAATTTCTCTGCTGATAACAGCGCCTTCTATCATCAAGAGTGAATTAAATCTCTTTTTATGTCACATATATCATGGAAATCCCTGTATCAGGTCAATATTAATCTGCAGATGGCATGTCTCTCGACTCCATATGTGTATTATTTCTCGAGTTTTCACTTTCGCACTGAACTTTGAAGGACGCTGAAGGCATCGTCATTAATAAAATATTTTGATTCTTTATTTTCATCCAAATTTCAATAAAGCTTGAACTAGCTTTCAAGACATAGATAAAATTAACTTTTAACATTCTTGAATAATTTCTGAACCTACCCGTCTTTTTCAAGAAAAAGTTTTTCGTTGGAATTTCAATAATATGATTGGATATTTTCATCAGCGTATGAGTCATTTTAACATTTCTTGTAAGAATTTAATAAACAGATGGATATTTTGTGCACTTTTATGTTATCTTTTTAACGTAATTTTGTATTTCCAATTTCATGCAAA
This sequence comes from Caerostris extrusa, assembly GCA_021605095.1. Lineage (NCBI taxonomy): Eukaryota > Metazoa > Arthropoda > Arachnida > Araneae > Araneidae > Caerostris > Caerostris extrusa. The sequence continues at coordinate 665 of BPLR01014968.1, read as the reverse complement.
CATTATTGAATATTTCATGACCTTATGGGATTTTTTTAACATAATTCATATTTGAATTTATTGCAGTTTAAATTGAAAAAAATATCATTTTCAAAATATTTCAAACTTTTTAAGAAATTGCATGAGATAAATTCTTATACAATAAACTTTTCTTAATTTTATGCATTTTCAAGAAGAAATAGTATTTTTCCGTTAATTTTATAAATTCAACTAGCAGCGATTTCAAGAAATTGGGGTTCAAATTTTTTCCTCAGAAGGGCTTAGATATTATTATATTATAAAAATATTTATATAGTTGAAAATGTGTGATAAATTACTACAGTTAATTTAATGAAGATATTATATTTGAAGATGCATCGCTGTAATTTTGGAAAAATGATATCATTTAATTTATATTAAACTCCGAAATCTTGTGCAAAAATATAACTCAAGAAAGAACGACAAGAATTCAAACTATGCTTATTCAGATTAACTCACTGCCAAAGTGATTGCTCTCCATTAAAATTCATGACTTGTATCTTAATTTTTAGTTTATCGATAAAGATAGTCTACATCAAACTGTCTGAGGCACTCTTAAATTTATTCATGGGAGCAGATTCTCACTCGAGCAACACGGAAATTAACCTGGATGCAATCTGATTTACTAGATTGATATATTTTTGTAT
>BPLR01014967.1:0-39950 GCA_021605095.1 Caerostris extrusa | reverse complement strand
TGACTTTTTCCTTTTCAATATGTATGATAAATCCTTTGTCCCATTAATGAAACCAATTTTCAATTGACGAAAATCTTTAAAAATGTGCATGAATGAAATTCTAGCGTTGGACAAATTAAATGGTAACAATTGAGGTAACGCGCATGTACAACACCACGTTATACATATCGACGCTTGGTTTTACTTTATTATTATTATAAACTAGAACTGCCTTCTCTGTGTATTCCATTGAAACTAAGTCGGCATCTATTTTTCCTTTTCACAAAAGATTATTCCCCTTCTATTAAGATAATTAAGGAAATACTTAAAATGGAGGAAAGGATAAGGAAATACTTGTTATGCAACTTATTTACTATGAAAACATATTTTAAGACTTTTCATTTTTGTTCCATATTATATTAAAACGATGTATAAAAAATACCAAATTATAGGGAATGTTAATAAAAATTTTTGGAATCCTAGTATTTTTCAAGTTTTACTAATGTAAGGATGACATGTATACACTTCTGTAAAAACCATTCATAATGCAAGAGAGGTTGGCATTGAATCTGTGCTTGATTTTTGTTTCCACCGTAAACCCGGAGAACATCTTCAGATGCTATTTGACGGTCTGATGGCCAACTGGCTAGCAATCTAGCTTGTACCACAGGAGTTAGAGTGGAATTTTTGGCAGTGGTAAGGATGTTTTGTTAGTGGTTCAGAATTCTCGGTCTAATTAGCTCAATGTATACAAAAGTTGCCGCAGATTGACAATCCCAAATCCAAATCAGATGTTGTTTGAATCTTAACCCTACTCTGATTTCTAATGAAGACATTTTCCGCAAAATATATTAATTACACTCAATCCATGTATTTTCATTTTCACTCTTGTAGGAATTTGAATTGAACTCCCCCACTTTTAGAAACCAAAGACATTAACTACCATGAAACGCCGATTATATGAATATTTCATTAGTAACTCGGTATAGGTTCTTTTGGAATAAGTGTAATTCCATATACTGTCCTCTGTGGACTTGAAAATATTGGTGTGATATACGGTCTTTGTTTGAAATACGACTCTAGTGCTTTAATATATCTTCAAAAGGATTATTTCAAAAACGTTGCAAAGTACCAAATCCACAAATCAAAACAAAACGTAATATCATTGTCAGTATAACCAGACAACGACACATTACATAAACATCAAAAAAGGCATAAAGCGAAGTTCTTTTGGCAGATTTTAAAAAGCGTCAATTTAGTGATCCTCAATTAAATTTCAAGTATGGAAAAAATGACAGAGACCAGAAATTAGATTTGGCAGATTTTCGTTTATGTATTCATTTCCACTAAAAGTCTCCGCAGTTATATACATTAACATAAAATAGTACTTAGAGTATTTTTGTCTTCTCATCAATGTATAATGAGGCAATAACAAAATCATTTTCATGGAAATGAATTAATAATGTTACTTTTATTTCTCGTAAAATTTGTTTGGAATACGTACTGTTTGGTATAAGTCCAAAGCTCTGGAACGGATTAGGAACCTATACTGAAATATCACTGCAATAGAAAACATATTGGATTCTTTATATAACATTCATTTTTCATAATATTTATCAAACAATAAAAATAGATTTTTAATGTACACTTCTATCAGTATATTTTTAGCATAGTCTTCATACAATCTTTCAACAATAATGATATATAAGAAATTTACAAAGATAGATATTTTTGATAAATCAATATGATTCCTCGAATGAAAACCAACCCCTGTAGTACATATGCTTTATGGACACAACCAGCGAGAACAGAAAGCGATATTATTTATAGATTTTTTCAATAATCTCCGCAATCCAGCCATTCTTCACACCGTCACTGATTGAAAGATACCTCCGTAAAAGGCTCTTCTTCTATTTTCCTTTTTTTAATTCCTTGTCGAAGATAAATAAAACACACGTATTTCTCCCGGGCCATGTAATTGGATTAAGCTTCTAGATATGATCTTCCCTAGATTTAAGTTTGCCCTCTGTTAGAGTTTAATAGAAGTTTAATAACAGTTTAAAAGAGTGAGGAAGACCAGAGGAAATGGGATTTTTTTTCACGTTTTTTTAACATCCTTAAAATATTTGTAATGAATTTCTTTTAACCCGTTTGTAATTGGCAAACTGTAATTGGAATTTCCGAATTGGGGCCCTAGTTCACCTCAGAATATTTCTTGTTGAATATTATCACTTGAGATATGCAGAAAGTGGTATTTTCGTTTCCGGAATTTAGATTTAAGTTGTTTTTTAACGTTTTATTTTACATCCTTTTAAAATATTTTTTTACCGTCTGTTAATGAAGCATTTGGAATTTCGAGGGGCCCTAGTTCACCTCAAGAATCTTTTAATATTTTCAGTTAAATGGTATTTTCGTTTTCGGAATTTAGAAGTTTTTTGCACGATCCGTAAAATATTTGTTTTTTTTCTTTGTGACTGGTTAAATATTTACCATGCATATCAATGAAAAGTTGTATCCTTTGCGACTGTTTGCTAAAAAGTTAAAGTGCTCATTAATGTTTGAATTATATTGCATGGATATATCACTTTAGAAGTAATATTAATAATGTTACTTTTAATTTCTTAATAGTAATGCTACTTGTTAGTAATGCTACTTATTACTTTTATTTCCCTTGAAAATCAATTTGTTAGGTACAAAGTCAAATATCTGGAACGGATGATGAACCTACACTGAAATACCACTGTAACACAAAACATATTTGATTATTTATCTATCATATTTATAACATTTCTTTCATTAATATTTATCCAAACAATATAAGTATTTTTGAATTTACACTTCTATCAATCCCGGCTCTATTTTTAGCCTAGTCTTCATGCAATCTTTTTCAACAATAATGATGTATGAGAAAATTTTCAAAGAGACATATTTGATCAAAACAATATGTTTCATTCCGAATGAGAAAAACAACCCATGCAGTACATATGTTTTATGAACACAACCGGCAAGAGCGAAAGCGATATTATTCTATGGATTTCTCCAATAGATCTCCGCAAAATCCCGCCATTCTTCACACCGCCACTGATTGAAACCTGTCAGAGCACGAAATCGTCGTCCTCCATCATCAACAGCACAATACACACTTTGCTAGAGACCCGTAAGGTTATTCTTCTTCTTTTTTGCTTTTCTAATTCCTGCCGAAGATAAATAAAAACGCAGGGCCGTGTAGGATTAAGCTTCCAGGATCTTCCTTAAGTGCCCTCCAGAGACAAGAAGAGTGAGGAAGACCCTGTGGAAATAGAATTTTTTCACAAGTATTTTACCCGTTTGTAATTGGCAACTGTGACGAGTTAGAATTCCGAGATGATGGCCTTGGTTCACCTCAAGAAAAAGAAGTTCTTGTTGAATATTTTTACTTGAGACATGCAGAAGAGTTTTTCATTTTCGTTTTCTGAATTAATTTTAAGTTGTATCTTCATCTGTTAGTGCATTTTGTAAATTGTTTTAATGGTAGTTTAATAAAACTTTTACCATACATATCAGTGAAAAGTTGTATCCTTTGGAATTTGCATGTGCTAAAAAAAAAGTAAAGTGCTTGTTAATATTTGAATTATATTGCATAGATATATCACTTTAAAAGTAATTTTAGTAATGATTACAATGTTACTTTACATTTCTTATCAGTAATAATACTAATCAGTTATAATGTCACTAATAGTTAATAATTTTACTTTTATTTTTATAATTAATAATGTTACTTTTATTTCTATTGAAAAGCAATTTGTTTGACATAGGTCATGTTTGGTATAAGTCCAAAGACCTGGAACGGATTAAGAACCTATAGTAAAATAGAACAGTAATACAAAACATGTTGAATTTTTATATATCATATTTATCCCAAAAATTATATTAAACAATATAAGTAGTTTTGACTATGTACTTCTATCAATCCCGACTCTATATTTCGTTTAGTCTTCATACAATCTTTCAACGATAACGATATATAAGAAATTTTCAAAGAGATATTTTCATAAATCAATATGATTTCTCCGAATGAAAAAGAAGCCATGCGCAGTATGCTTTATGACACAACTGGCAAGTACGAAAGCGATATTATTTATGGATTTCTTTCCAACAGATCTCCGCAATCCCACCATTCTTCACACCGCCACTGATTGAAACCCGTCAGAGCACGAAATCGTCGTCTTCCATCATCCGCAGAAACCATCTCCCCCGCACCAAGACACACTTCGGCCAGATAATACGTAAGGTTCTTCTTTTTAATACGCTTTTTATCAGTTTCACCTGTATGTTTGTTTATTTGTTTGTAACTGAATCTTTGGGCTCGATTTTTACCCTACTTTATGCTATCAGATTTAATTTAATCGTTGTAGACTTTTCTCCAGGACCAACGACACTAAAAATATTATGATAAGTTTATTATCTCATCACGATTACATGATCGCCAGGATGAGTGATTTTATTTTAACTTATGAAGAGAAATTTAACCTATGTAGAATGAAAGTATTCAGTAAAGAACATTTAAACCTACGTGGGGCACGGCACAACGGTTAACGTGCCTGAATACAGATCAGGAGTTTCCTGTTCGAATCCTGGCTGGTTCGACATATTCGCATTTAGCTGTTTTACTCATAATTAAATTATTATGTCCTCCGTACCGGGACCTGATTTAAAAATATTTATATTTTTAAAATTACTAAAAAACATTTTAGAGTTATTCAAACTAAAAAGTAAAAAATAATTGTTAACATAAGAATAAAATTATTTTTACTTTTGTTTGATTAACCTAAAAGCGGTTTTTTTAGTTTTTTAAACTATTAATTTATTTCCTTTTCTAATTCCTTGCCGAAGATAAATAAAAAAAACGCAGGGCCGTGTAGAGTTAAGCTTCCCAGGATCTTCCGTAAGTGCCCTCCAGAGGCAAAATGAGTAAAAGAGGACCCAGTGGAAATGAGATTTTTCACAAGTATTTCTCCCGTTTGTAATTGGCAACTCTGACGAGTTAGAAGAATTTCCGAATTGATGGCCTCAGTAGTTCACCTCAAGAAAAAAAAAGTTCTTGCTGAATATTTGTACTTGAGATATGGAGAAAGTGGTATTTCTGTTTTTGGAATTTAGTATTAAGTAACATTTTTTTACGTCCTTGAATATTTTGCATCTGTTTATGCATTTCTTTTAACGGTTAAGTAGTTCAGTAAAAGTTTTTACCATACAGCAATGAAGAAGAAGAAAAGGAGATGATTTTATTGACAACAGTGTTACATTTAAAAAGGCAGATAATATATTGTTTCATTATTGTCATACGAAAAGCTAACGTAATTAAATTTTTTATTAAACATTGTTCTTCGTGGGAATCTTTAGGCCACCTGACCATTTCTCCTGAATTCCACTGATGATTTTCATTTATTTGTTACTATGGGTAAAAATGTAATTTACCATAGTAAAAATAAATTTTTAGTAATTTTAATTCTCTGATTTCTGAGAAAACCCAGATGATACGAGGACGATTATGGCCGAGTGTCTCGTATTGGAATTTTTCCTAGTTTTTAAAAATACGTCATGCAAATGTATAATGTATCAATGATTTTATTAAATATTTTAAATCGTTTTTCAGAATAATGATGACTGAAGTGGTGTTAAATGGGGGTATCTAGCATAAAGAATCAACATATTTATTGAATTCATTGGCCAATGCAAAAAACTAAGTGCAATTTAAATATTATTTTAATCGTAAATAAATTATAATAAATTATAACTAAATAACTTTAAAAAGTTAAAACAACGAAAAAAAACCAAACAAAAAAAATCTTTAAAATATGATAAAAAACTACTATTAAACTAAATTTATTGCAGCACGTTTCGTTAACCAGAGCTAAAGACGTGTTTTAAGAAATTCCAAAGTTTAATGGAGGAATGGTGCATTAAAAAAATGCGCCGTGGTTATTTATAGAAACAAAATATGCTTCAACAAAGAGAAGATTTACAAAAAGTTTTATTATCTATGGATTTTCTTCTTCATCCCACGGTATTATACTTAAAGATAATAATTCGAAAATTTCTTCCCCGCCATCCGAAGTAATCCTCGTTTTTTACGAGTTTCGGACGACACTGATGTCTGGAAAGGTTTTCAAATCCCTCTTTATCCACAAAGAATGGCTCTTGGTACGTCAGGGCAGCATTACAAAATGTAATGGCTGATCTTTACGACAAACTGATGAAAAGATGGAATGGTTTTCTTTTTTTTTTTTTTCCCATCTCCGTAAAGTAGAAGTTTGAGGTTGTTATACAAAAAAAAAATTGTACGCACACGATTTTTAACCCATGGTTAGTAGATAGTGTAAAAATCATTTTAATTATTTGTTTATAAATTTTATAATTTAAAAAAAATTAAACAATTAGATTTTATTGAGAGACTAGTTTGATGGCTGAGGCACTAGTAGATAGAGCTGGGCCTTCGTGGGCTATATTACCACCGATTCCCGTTGGTACAATGGATTTTTTGTAGTAGTTTGGATTCCACTTTAAACAGTAAGTTCCGGTCTAATGTGATTGTAGTGCTTAAGTCGTAAGGGCAGACAACCCTACTAAGAAAGGTAAAGACATCTGATGTTAAATCTGCTAACCTTAGTCTGACGGCCTGGACCCACCAAAGTATATTACACCAATGAAGAAAAGAAAAAGAAGATTATTTTATTGACAAAAATGTTACATTTAAAAAGGCAGATAATTTCATAGTTTCATTATTCTGATACGAAAAGCTAATGTAATTAATTTTTATTAATCATTGTCTTTGGTGAGAATGGTATGGTCTCGTCGGTAACTGACCATTTCTCTCGAACACCACTGGGGTTCTGCGTTCTTCCAGTGACTGTAGAAGAAAACCACGGTTAAAAAATTTTCAATTTATTTTGTTACTATGTGTAATTTTTTTAATTTTAATTCTAATTTCTGTGAGAAAATGAGTTGATTCGAGGGCGATTGTGGCAGAGCATCTCGTATTGAAATTTTTCTAGTTTTTAAATAATACTGTCATGCAAATGTATAATGTTATGAACGATTATATTAAATATTTCAAATCGTCTTTGAGAGCAATGGCGACTGAAGTGGTATTATCCATGATAAAGAATCAGCATATTTATTGAATTCATTGACCATTCATTGTAAAAATAAAAGTATTTAAATATTATTTTAATCCTAAATAAATATTACTTTAATAAATTATAACTAAATAACTTTTAAGAGTTAAAATAACAAAGGAACAAACAAAAAAATCTTTAAAACATGATAAAACTCAGTATTAAACTAAATTTATTGCAGCACGTTTCATTAACCAAAGTTAAAGACGTGTTTTAAGAAATTCAAAGTTTAATGGAGGAATGGCGCATTAAAAAAATACGTCGTAGTTATTTATGGAAACAAAATATACTTCAACAAAGAGAAGATTTACAAAAGTTTTATTATCTATGGATTTTCTTTTTCATCCCATGGTATTATACTTAAAGATAATAATTTGAAAATTTCTTGCCCGCCATCCGAAGTAATCCTCGTTTTTTACGAGTTTCGGACGACACTGATGTCTGGAAAGGTTTTCAAATCCCTCTTTATCCACAAAGAATGGCTCTTTGTACGTCAGGGCAGCATTACAAAACGTAATGGCTGATCTTTACGACAAACTGATGAAAGATGGAATGGCTTTTTTTTTTTTTTCTTCCATCAGCCGTAATGTAGAACTTTTTAGTTGTTATATACCAAAAAAAAAGTGTGCACACACGAGTTTTAGCCTGTGGATAGTATTTAGTGAAAAAATGATTCTAATTATTTGTTTAGAAATTTCATAATTTAAAAATAATTTTTTCATAATCTAATTTTTTAGATTTTATGGGGCTAATGGCCGAGGGACTAGCGTCTCTGGCGCGTGGTGCCACAAATTTCGTTTCGATTCCCAGAGGTGCCCTGGATGTTTATAGTGGTTTGGAATTCCCTTTAAATCGTAAGTGACTGTCTAATATGACTGTAGAGCGTTGGGTGTCGGGCTGACAACCCTGCCCCCGAAAAGAAAACATCTCATGTCTCGGAATCTGTCAGTAGGTAGAGCCTTGGTCTACCAAGGGCTGTTGGTCAATGAAGAAGAAAAAGAAGATTTTATTAACAGCAGTAATATATTTAAATGGGCAAGTGATATCCTTTCATTGTTTTCATACGAAAAACTATTGTAATCATTATTTTTTATTAATCATTGCTTCCTTTTCTTTTAATGGTGCAACAGTCCCCATGGTGGGTCAAGGCTTCAGCCTATCGGCAGATTCCGAGATATGGTATATTTCCTTTTTTAGAGGATAGGGTTGTCAGCCCCTACGCCGAACGCTTTACAGTCATATTAGAACGGGATCTACGTTTTAAAGAGGAACCACTACACCTACTTTCCGAACCAGTACAAACGTACAACCAGTACAAACGTCCACACCGCCAAGGCCCGTACCCAAATTTGTGGCACCGAGTGCCAGAGCGATTAATCATTACTACTTTTATATATGATAATGGTGATTTCTTTTAAAATTTATTAGATTTATTTGAGAGTGGACTTCACGAAATAAAACAAATAATTTTTTTGTTGGTGATACAAATGTACAAAATTTGATTCATTCATTATTTATTTTTGTTTTATATTTAAAAGCTCTTTCCTCTATTAAATTTAACGTGAAAAGTGTAATGTTTTAGAAAAGTGATGTTTTAGAAGTAACTGTTGCGCATTTTCGTGTCATATAAGAGAGAACCTGGAAAACCCCTCCATCTAGGCTGACCCTTGGAGTAAGAAGCTTGTATACATTGTCTAAATTTGTAATGATGTCTAGAAAGGTTTCAAAATCCTTCTGTATCCACAAAGAATGGATCTTGGTATGATGGCTGATCTTTAAGACACACTGATGAAAAAAGGGAATGATTTTCTTTTATTCTCCATCATCCATAAAGTAGAACTTTTTTGGTTGTTATATACCAAAAGAAAAATTCTACACGCACGATTTTTAGCCTATGGATAGTTGATAGTGTAAAAATTATTGTAATTATTTGTTTAGAAATTTCATAATTTAAAAATAATTAAACATTAGATTTTATTGGGGGCTTGATGGCCGAGTGACTAGCTCTCCTACCACAGATTTTGGGTTCCAGTCCCAGTGGTGCTATGGATGCTTGTAGTGGTTCGGAATCCACTTTAAACAGTAGGTCATGGTCTAATAGGACTGTAGAGCATCGAGCTTAGGGTTGGAAACCCTACTCCGTAAAAAGATACCTCTTGTCTCGAAACCTCCTGTCTATTATTATTATAATATATATATATATATATATATATATATATATATATATATATATATATATATATATATATATATATATTATAATAATAATAAATACTTGAATCAAATTTTGTACATTTTTATCACGTGCAAAAAAATTATATGTCTTATTTTATGAAGTCCACACTCAAATAAATTTAATAAATTTCAAAGGAGTTGCCTTTATCATATATCAAATTAGCAATGATTAATCACTCTGAAGTTTGGTGGCACAGATTTAGGACTCGAGTTCCGAGGGGGCCATGCACGTTTGTAGTATTTCGAAATCACTTTAAGCGGGTCTAATATGACTATAACGCATTGGGCGTAGGGCTGACAACCCTACCCAATAAAAATAAATCCTTTCCTGTCTTGAAATCTGTCAGTAGGCAGAAGTCCTTGGCTCACAAAGGGCCTGTTGCACCAATGAAGAAGAATATAAAGAAGTTTTTATTAACAACTGTGTTATATTTAAAAAGGCAAGTACACTGGTGTCCAAAAGTTAAGCATAAATCGCAAAATGCGAAAGACATGGAGTAAATATTCGTAAAATTATTCCAAATTTCTTGCGGATATTAATTGGGTGAAGAAGAAACATTGGGTTTATGCAGAACTTTTCAGTCGACTACGTCCTGCGCGAAACACCTGCGCGTGTCGGAACGCAGAGAAACCGATTCATAGGCAGTTCAGACAAGTTTCGCGCAACTGCGAAAGAACATTGATGAAAAAATGCGAAGGAACGTTGTTAACCATCAAACAAGGTGAATGATGGCACAAAGACGCCAATTGGACATGTTTGCGAAAGGAAGAATCGTTGGAATCCGGACGATCACAAACCGAAGTGTCTCGAATTTTGAATGTGGACCAGTCTGTGATCTCAAGACTGTGGCAGAGGTTTCAAAGAACGGGAGATATTACCCAACAACCAGTATCAGGTGGACCAAGAGTCCCATCCTCTAGCCAAGACCGATATCTGGCAATAAGTGCGCGACGTCAGAGGGGCAGTACTGCCAGAGCACTGGGTTCGGCGCTCACAGTCGCCACAGGAATACGAATTTCGAGACAAACTATTTACAGGAGACTCAATCATGCTGGCCTGTATGCCAGAAGACCAGCAGTTTGCAATCCTCACGTCTGCGCATAAACGCGCTCGTTTGAACTGGAGTTTCAAACATAAATATTGGGCCAATGTGATGTTCAGTGACGAATCTCGGTTTAGCCTGAGTAGTGATTCTCGTCGGGATATGGAGAGATCGTGGAACACGTTTTGAACCAAGAAACATAACGGAAAGACATCATTTTCCATCAAGGGGATGGTATGGGCAGGCATCATGATGGACGGCCGCACAGACATCCATTTCTTTGACACGGGGTCTGTGACTGGTCAAAGATACAGATACGAAGCTCTTGAGCCTTATGTTCACTTGTTTCGAGGTACTGTCGGTCCTCACTTCATATTCATGGATGATAATGCGCCATGTCACCGAGCGGTGCTGGTTTATGACTTCCTTGAAACGGAAAACATCCAGCGCATGTCGTGGCCTGCGAACTCCCTGATTTAAATCTATCGTGCATGTGTGGGATATGCTCGGGAGACAAATTGCAGTCCTTTCGCACCCACCAAGCTCCGTTACAGAACTGAAGAGAGCTCTCAAGAAGCTTGGAACCGTTTGAGCCCACAACTCATTCATCATCTCACAGGAAATATGGTAAATCGCTGTGCAGCGTGCCTGGCTGTCAGAGGTGACCACACGCCTTATTAAACTGCAGCATCAGCATTTTATTTAATGTTTTCTTTCATTTTATCTTTAAAGTGTGAACTCTTGCTATGCTCAGTTTTCTTTCAAACTGCTACTTTGGATAATAAAATTAATTATTATCGTTCTTTTGATTTGCTTTCTTATTTTATAACCATTTTACACTCGCATATACGTTTCCCGCCATTCTGATTTACAATTCCTTCTTTATTCACATAATTATCAATTATGCTTAACTTTTGGACACCAGTGTACTATCGATTCGTTGTTTTCATAAGGAAAGTTATTGTAGTTATTTTGTATTAATCATTGCTTCTTTTTCTTATTCAATGACGCAACAATCTTATGGTGAGCCAGGCCGTCTGCTGGCAGATTCCGAGACATGAAATGATTCCTTTTTTGACGGGGTAGGGGTTATCAGCTCTACGTGCACCACTTTACTGTTACATTAGACCGGCCTCTGCGATTTAAAGTGGATTCCGATACACTGTCCATGGCACCACCGGGACTCGATCCGCAGACCTGTGGCACCCAGTGACGGAGTGATTAATCATTGATATATGATGAGGGTAACTACTTTAAAATGTATTAGACTTATTTGAGAATAGACTCCCGAAATAAAACACATAGTTTTTTTATTTGTTGTTTGTTCTTGATATAAATGTACAAAATTTGATTAAATTATTTGTTTATTTTTGTTGCATATTTAAGAACTTCTTGCTCTATTAAATTTAAAAGCAAACAACTTAATAATGAAGGATATAAGAAGGTGTTTTACAGGTAAGTTTCGCTTATTTGCGTTCGTGTCCGCCGGTTCCATGGATGTTTGTAGTGGTTCGAAATACATTTTAAGGATTAGTTCATTCGGGTTGATCTTCGAAATACACTTTTAGATCCCGGTTTAATATGACTTTAGAATATTGGGCGTACACGGTAAAAACAACAACCCTACACGGTAAAAAAAAAAAAAAAACTTCTCCTGACTCGAAATCGGCCAGCAGGCAGACGGCCTTGGCCTACCATGGGGCTGGTGCGCCATTGAAGAAGAACAAAAGAATATTTTTAGATACTAAACTTTTCTTCAATCCCAATTTTTGTGTTACATCATTTTATTCTTCGCCAAGACTTCTTTAAATATTATTTATTATACAAAAATGCACCTGTACTACAGAAAATTATTATTAATTTCATAAACATTGATGTCATGACCATATGGGAGCAGTTAAGTATGACAGAAGGTCTCAGGATTGAAATCACTGGCGGCGTCCTTTTGCATTACAGACTCAATGTGGAATTTCACACGTTTAGAAGTTCTTTTTTTTTTTTTTAAGAAACGAAAAGACTCAATGTGGAATTAACAACAGGTGTAATCGATAGTTAGGTTGCCTTGTAAGAGCTTAACGGACTTTTTCTCTTTTATGACACTCAAATAGTGGCAGTTACCTTTAAAAAATCATGCCTTGTCGTCGCACGTTGATGGATTGCCTGTGGCAAACGTAAAGTGAAACACAAGGCTTTGTTCAACAACAATATGAAAAATTATATATGTTCAAGTCACAAATTTTCTTCTTCCTTTAAAGTTAAGGTGATCATATACTAAACCGCCAAATGTAATGCATAATTTATTTATAAAAGAATTTTGTCAGTCTTGACATCATGTTTTTTTTTTCAGATATCCTGGGGGATATGATGATGGAATTTGTAAACCTTTCAGAGCTACGCTGGGCGGTTCTGATTATGTAATAAAACTTCATTCCTCCTGTACTCTCTGAAAAACTGTACCTGTCGAGGAGTTAAGATCTACTTCTACTTATATTGTAAATAGCGTAAAATAAAGTTTGCTTCAATAAATAATGCGCTTATGTTGTCTACGTCCATAAAAGAAGTAGAGTTTGTTGGATCTCTAAGAAAAATGACGGTGTTTAAATACTGAACAACCATACATCGGAGATAGAAAGGCGCCAAATAGGATGCTGGGTTTTTGAAATGAGTGTTCATTTAAAACTAGACAAACAAATTCGAACTAAAAAAATTCCAAATCTATACCAGAAATTGAAAGATTTATCATTAGACCAGAAAGCCTTTCCACTAAAGATAGAGAAAGGCAGGGTTATTACACTCCAGATGGCATTCCTGCGGCTGTTAATTCACATAATTAATTGAACAATATAGCAGGCCAGCTTTCCCATAGTACACCCTAGATAATATTGAAAATATTACTTATTTCAGCATTCTAGCACTGAAAGTTCTCTGGACAAAATAATGTCTTTATAAACTATACATTAATATCAAAATCATGAACATAAATGCATAAGTTTTTCTTTAAACTGGAAGTGTCATATCACAAAGGACAAATATACACCAAATACCAAAATTTACCAAATATACAGAAGCACAAAATTAATTTAGCTAAAATTTTCTCTAATAAATAATAATATTAGTAAAATAAATCAAAATAATTTGTGAATGCAAAAATCGAAGCATTGGTAAGCGAATTTTTGTTGAATGTTGTGCAATCTCTAGTAAAAGTGTGGATCGTAGAAAATCTATTTCTAACGTTCCGCTTTGGAAATCTATTGAATCACGTCGAGCGCTTTTGGATGGAAGCTCCTATTACAAAAACCCCTATCGGCTGAAAATGTTCAGACAGGTTTGACAGCAGGCTGGTGATTCGATTTTGAAGAAAAAAAATGACAGAGACGACTTGCTGTCCTGTTTTTTGAGAATAAAGCACATTTGAGAGAGAAAAAGAAATTATTATATGATTAAATTGAATAAATCTATGTATAAAAACTTAATTAATTTAGCGCAAATATATATAATTTATTAAATTAATCTATTTATTAAATTAATATATATATATATATACGAGGGTCACTCTGAAACTTTGAGATACGGCTAAATGATACAAGTTTAACTTACAAATTTTAAGAGTGTTCAAGGTAGTCCACTCCAACAACAATGCACATTTGCAGACGATTTTTCCAAAGATTACATGCTTCACTCCATCCATTTCTTGGAATTGATGAAAAATATGCTTTTATAGATTCATCAATCTTATCTTCGGAATGATAATGGCGAACACGTAAATTTTTTTTGGGATTAAAAAAAGCCAAATGTCACACATAGCTAGATCAGGGAATAGGGGGAGGTTCTATCACTTTGATGTGTTTTTGTTTGAGAAATCCGACTGTCGATCTTGCCGTATGAGAAGATTAATTATCATGGTGAAGCATGAGTCCCCTTACATTCACTTCTTGAAGAATTTCTGGGAGACACTTAATGGTGTGCCAGTTAGCTGTGACTGTCTTCTGTCAATCCAGTTTGATGGCTTTGACCAGTTCCATATCTCTGATGAAAACGGCATTCATTACTTTTTTCATTGCTCGTTGTCTTTTCACCATTGTTGGTTTGGAGTCATCTTCAAAGACCCATACTTTACTTTCTTGTCGTGTTGGAACGTCAAAAAACGGTATGTAAGTTTCATCACCAGTTATGATTTTAGAAATAAGGCGGTGTCCACCATCGTTAAGTAATTATATGGTATCTTTGTAGATTCTGACACGTTCCGTTTTTTGGTTTGGTTGACACGTTTGGTTTTTTGGTTGGGGTCTCAACGACAAACTAATTTTTTCATATTCAGCTCTTCATGAATAATTCTATGTATAGCTGCGGATCCAATGTTAAGTTTCTTCTGTATCATTTGGTAAGTGCAGCGATTATCATCAACTAACATTTTTCGTATGGCCGACAAATTTTCTGGAACTACAGCTGGTGAAGGTCTTCCTGTGTGTTCTTGATACAGAACAGAACTTCGACCTCTACGAAATTCCGTAATCTATCTAAATACAGTAGGCACTAGATGGAGCTTCGTCTCCATATGCTAGTTGTAGACGTTGAAGACCTTCTTCTTGATTTAACCCTACTTTAAAATCATAGAAAATCATAGCGCGATAATGCCCTCGTAGTAGTTCCATTTTCCTTTCTTCCAAAATCTATTCTACGACAGCTAAATTGCAATTGTTGCCACAAGTTATCGTCTGTGGTCATAAAATAGTTTAAATTTACAAATTTGACGATTATTTTTTTTTCCTAAGTTTGTCGTCCGCCACTGCCTCAAAAATTTCAGAGTTACGCTGATATATAAGAGGTGGCTGAAAGGTTCATAGGCTGACACATAGATGGCGCTACTAGTATTAAATCCATATAATTTTTAATTAGTCCTAACCTTCAAAAGACACGTGTATAAATTTATCAGCTGTTGCACTATTAGTATGTGAGTTATAGCATTTTTAGTGAAGCAAATTTTGTTAGTTTGAAAAAATGGATAAAAAGGAATTCCGTGTGTTTAATAAAGTATTGCTATTTGGCGAAAAAAAAATACTATTGAAGCCAAGGATTGGCTTGATAAACATTATTCGGACTTTGCACCAGGAAAATCAACCGTAGAGAAGTGGTTTGCTAAATTTAAACGAGGCGAAATGAGCAGCGAGGACGATGCACGCAGTGGAAGCCCCAAAGAGGCTGTTACAGACGAAAACATCAAAAAAAAAGTCCGCAAAATAATTTCTAATAACCGTAAAGTGAAGTTGATTGAGATAGCTGAGACCCTAAAGATATCAAAGGAACATGTTGGACATATCGTGAATGAATATTTGGATATGCGAAAAGCTCTGTTCAAAGTGGATGCCTCGCGAGCTCACAATCGATCCAAAACAATAACGAATGGATGATTCTAAGCAGTGTTTGGAGCTGTTCAATCGTAATAAACCCGAATTTTTGCGTCGATATGTGACAATGGATGAAACATGACTCCATCATTTCACACCGGAGTCAATCGACAGTCAGCCGAGTGGACTACACGTTATGAATACTAAAAATGCTGTACTTCACTAAAAATGCTATACCTCACATACTAATAGTGCAACAACTGTGAAATTTATACACGTGCCTTTTGAAGGTGAGGGTTAACTAAAAATGTTATGGATTTAATACTAGTAGCGCCATCTATGTGTCAGCCTACACACTTTTCAGGCCACCTGTTATATAATCAATATGGAAATTATATAAATTAACCATTCTACTATATATTTTATATAAATATTTATTAACTATATATAATAACATGCTCTGGCGCTCGGTGCCACAGATTTCGGGTTCGAATCCCGGCTGTGCCATGGATGTTTGTAGCGGTTCGGAATCCACTTTAAATCGTAGGTTCCGATCTAATGTGATAGGATTAGAGCGTCAGCGTAGGGCTGACAACTCTACCCCGTAAAGAGAAACATCCCCTTTCTAGAAATCTGCGAGAAGGCAGACGGCCTTTGTCCACCATGGGGCTGTTGTGCCATTGTGATGATGATGATGATATATAATAATATATATTGTCTTTCTTTCATTTTGTTTAAAAATTTTTGCCATTTTAACATTGTCTATTTGAATACAGAGATACAATTTATTTCATGAAGTAGTAAAATATAGACAAATAAATATAAATTCATAACAAATGAAAATACATTTTCTTGCTCATTTACATAGTGTAATTTAAAATTTCATTAACGAAACAAGTGTATGTCTGTAAAATGTTTCTCTAACTCAGAAAATGAATCTCATAAATACTCGTACGTTTAAAATGGACTTCTTTTGCTATGTAAAGAACAACTTCGTCGTACTCCTTCTTCCACTAATAAGCCGTTAATCTGTTTGAATATTTATTTTTCTTTAAAGTTTTAATGTCAGTAACTTATATGAACAAAACTTTACATTTCGTCTCTTTCGTATAACAATTAGCTAATTTTCTTAGTTTACACATCATCAATTTTCTAAGAAAATTGATGATGAAAACAAACTAATCTTTCTTAGAAAAACTTTTGGGTTTCGCTGAACATCTTATTTTACTTGTGTAATTGTTGTATTATGGTAAAATTTTCTTAGATATTCATGCTATGTTTTAACATAATTATAACTGTTGAATTAATTAATTTAATAAATAAGGCCTATCCATATTGTTTTAATGGTAAGTACCCCGAATTTTCAAGTAATAGGGGAGAATATCCGAAAAGACACAGCAAGTGACTCGATGCAAGGCGCTTTATAAACATTATTATAACCGCGATAGAGTCTCCTTGTTTCTAAAATCTGTGACAGAAAAAGATGCCGCCAGTGTATATGAACCCGGGTTCTTTTATACAATAGCTGTTCATTAGGAAATGCATGACGAAAAATCTTTACATCTTAGAGATCTTTAGAGGACCATTAAATGTATTCTTGCTTGTTAACTGTTACCATTAAGATTAATTTTTAATAATATAAAAATGCATGGATCCTGAATTAAATGTCTTTTAAACATTATATCTACATTAAATTCCGTAAAAATATTATTTTTTAATACATAAATAGTGTTATAAGAAAATATTATTTAGTGCCATTAGTTACTTACTAAATTAATTAGTTCAACATTTATAATTATGACGCAAATATGATTTAGCCGATATATGCATATAAAGGGATTTCTATTATATTGAAAAATATTATATAATTAATATTGTTTAATTAAAGCTTCTTATAATATAATATATGTGTTTCTGTAAATATTTTCTTCATGTTTAAGCAGCTGTAATGTGGTTTACTTTATTTTGTCATTTCATATGATAATAATAAATTTTTCTTAAGGAAATACCATTTCAGTAAATGGTAATAATGACATACAAAAATAGCAGGTTTTGATATATTATAAAATACTTCTCATTTAGATTTCGCACTACAATAATTATTATAAGATAACCTTATTTCAATTTTTGTTTGTTGTATTTTTCAAAACAAAAATTTTTAATGTTTTAGTGAGATAGTTTTGATGTTAGCGATTTTGCGAAACATAAAGTTTCCTACAGACTACTATATATAATTACTAAAATTATTCATTATCAGTAATTCATATATTCTATTAATTTTATTGAATTTTTATTAAATATGTAATTAGAAAAGTAGTAATGAATTATTTTAGATACCAAGTGATTCCTGTATTCGAATGAATCTTCAATATTATGCAATATGATTAGCATCAAATTTTGAAATTGTTTAAAACGCGCTTGTGAAAGCACTTTATGAACAGAAAAATAAATAAAAGCTTAAAACCCGTAAAAAAATTAACAACTAAAAGAATTTAAAGGATAAAAAAATGTGCAATTAGCTAAAAAAAACATTACTTTCGAAAATATTAGGAGTTTAAAAATGATAATTGTGCCTTAGTGTATGAAAGTGCATAATCTATATCGATATTTTTTTAAAAAAAAGAAAAATTATCTTTAATTCCAAGATGCATTCTTTACCAGAAGTATTTTTGTTAGTTTATAGAAAGTGAACTAATTTATTGATGTTGTTACCAGATTGTTAAACAAATATATGCTTAATGCACATAACATTAGATTGTTCCACATAAAATGAACTTTTTAATATTAGCTGAAGTAATATAAAATACATATTTATCAATATTAAGGGTGCTATGTATAATTTTATTGCTTATTCTGTGCTCTGACTAATGGTATATTTAGTTTTCACGAAAGTTTCGACATTTAAGAAAAAAAAAAAAATTTAGCAATTAAAAATATGGAATCCCTACAAAATATGGATATTTTTTCAATTCCTTCTAATTACTCACAGTCTCCCTTTATATATCTTGTTCAAATTTTCAATCGTTCATAAAATACTTTTTATTCATCCACTCAAGTTCAAATACATTTTTAAACTTGTAGTGGATGACACTGGATGTTAATACAGTTTTTTCAAATATTAATTCAGTAATTAAATTTAATTAATTAATTTTAGGGGTTTTTTTTTAGATTTAAGTTACATATATCTACCAATAGATGCCGCCAGATAAACTTAAAAAATGAATGAAATTTATTTACAAATCACTTTCTGCAATAGAGTGAAAAAAAAAGTAGAAATTGACATTAAAAAAATTTATATTACTTGTTCTGTATGAATATTAACTTGGACATTCTGCTACCTAAGCAACAAGAAACATTAAATACTGCAATTGGAAATTATATATTTAATGTATCTGCAGTAACAGAATGTTTTTGAGAACTTGATATAAGGAGATACGAGCTTAGAAAATGTACTATGTGTAAGATCTTAAATCATTCCCCTGTAATGATGATCTGACTGAAAAAGTTTTAACTAACCCTACAATAAGTGTTACAGAACTTGTTGTTGATCTTGAAGAAGACATACAACAGTTTTGAGACATCTTGCAAAATTTAAAAATGTGAAAAATTTAACGAATGTGTTCCACAATAGTTGAAAGACAGACAGAAATTGCAATGATTGGAGGTTCGCACATTATAAAGTATTCAGAAAATAAAGTATTTCCTTTTGAACCGT
Organism: Caerostris extrusa; assembly: GCA_021605095.1. Taxonomy (NCBI): domain Eukaryota; kingdom Metazoa; phylum Arthropoda; class Arachnida; order Araneae; family Araneidae; genus Caerostris; species Caerostris extrusa. The sequence continues at coordinate 20,476 of BPLR01014967.1, read as the reverse complement.
GTCATTACTGGCAATGAAAAATGGATACTTTGTGAAAATTGTAAACGTTCAGTACAGTAACTAAGATGCAGATAAAACAAGTTTACATCCAAAGAAGACAATGGTCGTGATTTCAGGAATCAATAGGGAATTATCTATTATGTTCTTCTAAGGAACAGATCAGACATTTAAGGCATATCTTAATCGACATCTTTGAATAAATTGATATTTTCAACATAAATTGTTGCCGTTAAAAGCTTTGAATAGAAAAGGCGTTGTTCATCTCCATCATAATACGCGTTCACACTTTTCAAAAATTGAAAGATTTTAAATTTGATGTTTTGCCTCATCCAACGCTTTCACAAAACTAATATTTTACTAATTACCGTTTCTTTAAACATTTGGAGTCGTCTTTAAGGAATAAAATTTGTCAATCTCAAAGCTATTAAACAGCCTTTAATGAATGCATTGACTCTAAATCAAAAGTGTTCTTGGTATAAAAATGCTTTGTAATCGACGGCAGAAGTACATTGACATAGATGTAGCATATTTTGATTAAATGTGTTCAATCAATTTGTGCTTGTGTCCTTTTGAAAATTGTGCACTTTAAAGTTGCATTTATGGGAAACAACCCCATTATAATGAAAATAAGGCATATAGCCACATACGTTAACAATGTATGTAATATATAGAGTATGATGATGATATGTTACATGATTATCTATGATCCTGTTCGATAGTTATGGTACTTCATGCATCATAGTAAAGATATTTTATGCATGATCGTACCTTTAAATAACGATAAGACATAGCGTCACATATGGCCTATTGTTTAACAACACATGATACGTTAAAAATTTAACACATGGATAATAATGTAATTGCTAATGTATTTGCTCATGTACATACATATAATATCCATATATATCAAACTTCCTATATCCATTAATATCATACATATTATCGTATGTTTATGCATGTATTAACGAATACATTAAAGAGATTTTAATTCATGGCAGAATTTAACATAATTTAATAACATTAAACAAAGTAATCTGCATAAAACGTTAAATAGATTTAAAAGATATGACGTGATCCGATTCAAATATGCAATTATATTTTAATTAATATATGGCTTGGATTTCTTCCTTAATCTTCAGCACAAATAAAAGCTTTTGAAAAGTCTTACCTAAAACAACATCAAGTGTTAACTGAAAACTCTAAATAAGTAACAACCAAGCGATGTATCTTTATTTATTTAACGGATTCACCGGCAGTAGCAGTTTCAGTTCAAACAAAGGGCATTTGATAATTACATCACTGTCTGTGCACCGGTCCATTTATAAAATTTCTATTTTGCAAACCGAATATAACAGCAGAAAAGATGGTTGCTATTTTAATTAGAAAACTTTCCTAATGGTGAATAATTCAGGGTTTGCATCTCGGCTGTGCAATGAAAGATTATTAGGAAATTTATTAGGGGAATTGTGGATAAGGGGATGAATACTTTGTATGGCCATCCGTGTCATTCCAACTGAAAGCTCAGATAATTAATTTACATAATTTGGTATTTAGATTAATAATGTGTTTCAGGGACTATGAAATATGGATTATCGCTTAACCGTGGGTATAATATCTGGAGGAAATATAATGAACTCGCCCACTTGCTAAGATGGCCATAAGCTTCCGTGTAGATTTTAAGTGAAATGGCTGAATAATACGGAATTATTAAAATGAAATTTAATTTAATTAAATATGGTAAATGGATTTTGTTTAGTACGGCTTTATTTTCTGATATAAAATATGGTAAATAACATAAGTGATATTTTCATATCTTTATATTTGCAAGATTAAGTACAACTAAAGAAATAAAAATATTTCTGTGATATGCAAAATTTAAAAAAATCATAGATATGTTGATTGTAGAATGCAGAATGTAATGTATGTTGTAGAATGTATTGAATATTGTAGGATGTAGAATGTAGAATGTATTGTATATTGTAGGATGTGGAATGTAGAATGTAGCATATTGTAGAATGTATTGCATATTGTAGAATGTATTGCATATTGTAGAATGTATTGCATATTGTAGAATGTAGAATGTATTGAATTGTAGAATGTAGAATGTATTCAATATTGTAGAATGTATTGTATATTGTAGAATGTAGAATGTATTCAATATTGTAGAATGTATTGTATATTGTAGAATGTATTCAATATTGTATGTATTGTATAATGTAGAATGTATTCAATATTGTAGAATGTATTGTATAATGTAGAAAGTTTAGTAGATATTTTTGAATGCCGTGTAGATTTAAATGAAATGGCTGAATTATGCTAGATTATTAAAAGGAGATTTAATTTAGTTTAATATGGTAAATGGGTTTAGTTGCATATGATGTTATTTTCTGATGGTAAATAACATAAGTGATATATTTCAGATCTTTATGTTTGCAAGATGCAGTACCTTTATCCAAATTAATTGAATTAATAAATAATTAAAATAAAAACATTCTTGTGATATACAAAATTTAAAAAAAAAAAAATCATGTCTGGTAAAAATGGATATTTATTGCAGAAAATCTTTTTTTTTTTTTTTGAATGCCGAATATACACAGTCCAGTCTCATTGATGTGACCACATGTCAAAAGCCAGAATAACCACCTTTGGCAGAGCGAACTGCTGCGAGACGTGCAGGAAGAGAGTCAATTAGGTTTCTGAAGGTGTTCACTGGGATGTTGAGCCATGCCGACTCCAGTGCCGTGGTCAGCTGCGCTAGATTACGCGATTGAGGATCCATGGTGTGAACAACCCTATCGAGGTGGTCCCAGAGATTCTCGATTGGGTTTAAATCTAGTGAGTTTGCTGGGCAGAGGTGTACGGTAAACTCATCCTGGTGCTCTTCGAACCACGCCCATACACTGCGAGCTGTATGACACCTCGCATTGTCCTGCTGGTAGATGCCCTCATTCTTAGAAAAATAATTCGAATGTAGGGATGGACATGGTCCGCAAGGACAGATGCGCACTTGTGCTGATCCATCGTGCCTTCCACAATGATGAGTGCACCAAGTGAATGTCAGGAAAACATTCCCCAAACCATAATGCTCCGTCCTCCAACTTGGATCCTTCTAGAAATTGTCGCAGGGTGATTTTTTCAAGACGTTTCACGCCGTATACGCCAACGTCCATCTGTCCGAAGGAGCATAAAACGTGATTCATCGGGAAAAGCCACCTGTCGCCACTCTGTGGACGTCCAGTTTCGGTACTGGCGTGCAAATTCCAGCCTTCATCGCCGATGAACAGCAGTCCGCATAGGTGCATTAACCAGGCGTCTGCTGCGGAGGCTGATGCGCAGCAACGTTCGCTGAACCGTTGTTGAGTATACACTCTTGGTAGCACCTTGGTTCATCTGGGCGGTCAGTTGCTCAACAGTTGCAAGTCTATTGGCCCGAACGCATCTCCGTAGCCTTCTTTGCCTCTGTCATCTATAGCCCGTGGTGCACCACATATGCCACTCCGCTGATTTTGAAAGTGCCATTTTGTCATGCACGGTATACTTTTACCACGGCGGCACTCGAACAGTTCACAAAATTAGCCGTTTCCGAAATGCTTCCATCCTTGACCCGAAAGCCAATAATCAAGCCCTTTTGAACGGAACAAGATAAATCGCTACATCTCTGTATTAAGCCAACGATTGAAATGCTTTCCAATGCTCTAGGACATCCTTTATATACTCTCCACTGCAATGTGTTTCCACCTGCCTTTTATGATTGGTTATTTCACGTTGACGTCGTAAGTAGTGGTGGTCACAGTAATGTGACTGGACTGTGTATATCAGCATAAAACAGTACTTAAATTATTTTATTCCATCTCATCATTGCATATAAAGGCAATAAAAGAATTTTTCATGGAAACGAATTAATCTTAAACGAAATACTGTTAGTTTGGCATAAGTCCTATTTGGTATAAGTCTAAAGATCTGTAAAGAACGTATTAAGAACCTATACTGAAATACCACAGTAACACAAAACATATTGGACTCTTTATATATCAAATTTATTTCATTAATATTTATTCAAACAATATAAGTAGTTTTTTGAATATGTACTTCTATCAATCCCGACTCTATTTTCAGCCTAGTCTTCTTTTACAATACAATCTTTCAATACAATCTTTCAACAATGATGATAAATAAGATATTTTCAAAGAGAGATATTTTTGATAAATCAATATGATTTCCCCGAATAAAAAACAATCCATGCAGTACATATGCTTTATGGACACAACGAGCGAGAACGGAAGCGATATTATTTATGGATTTCTTTCCAATAGATCACCACAATACCGCCATTCTTCATACGGCCACTGATTGAAACCCGTCAGAGCACGAAATCGTCGTCCTCCATCATCCACAGAAACCATCTCCAGCACAGGACACACTTTGGCCAGACACCAGTAAGGTTCTTCCTTTTTTTCTTTTTCTAATTCCTTTGCCGAAGATAAATAAGAAGCAGGGCCATGTAGGATTAAGCTTCCAGGATCTTCCTTAAGTGCCCTTCAGAGGAAAGAAGACCCAAAGGGATTTTTCCACAAATATTTCTCCCGTTTGTAATTGGCAACTGTGACGAGTTGAATTTTCGAGTTGATGGTCTTAGTTCTTTTTTTTTGAATATTTTTACCTAAGATATGCAAAAGTGGTATTTTTCGCTTTCGAATATAGTTTTAAGTTGCATCTTCAAATATTTCGCATCTGTTAATTTAATTTTTTAATATTTAAGTAGTTTAATAAAAGTTTTTACCATACATATCAGTGAAAAGTTTTATCCTTTGTGCTCTTTGCTGAAAAGGGGAAGTGCTTGTTAATATATATATATAGACATATATATAACAAATCCCTTTAAACACTTTATAAATAAATTTAAATAACGTTACTTTTAATGTCTTAATAATGTTACTAATAGTTAATAATGTTACTTTTAATTTTTTTAATTTATAATGTTACGTTTATTTCTGTTGAAAAGCAATTTGCTGGGCATACGTCCTGTTTACTATAAGTCTAAAGATCTGGAACGGATTAAGAACCTGTACTGCACAACGCCACTGTAATACCGAACATATTTGATTTTTATACGTCATATTTATAGTATTTATTTTATTAATATTTATGCAAACAATATAACTAGGTTTTGAATATATACTTCAATCAATTCCACCTCTATTTTTAGCCTGGTCACCATGCAATGTTTTAACAACAATAATAATATATAAAAAAATTTCAAAGAGATTTTCGATGAATCATATGATTTCGTCGAATGGAAAACTAACTCATGCAGTACATATATTTATGGACAAAACCGGTAAGAACGAAAGCGATATTATTTATGGATCTCTTTCCAATAGATCTCCGCAATCCGTCCATTCTTCACACGGCTACTGATTGAAACCCGTCAGAGCACGAAATCGTCGTCTTCCATCATCCACAGAAACCATCTCCAGCACAAGACACACTCTTGCCAGACACCTGTAGGGTTCTTTCTTTTTCTTTTTCTAATTCTTTGCCGAAGATAAATAAAAACGCAGAGCCGTGTAGGATTAAGCTTCCAGGATCTTCTTTTAAGTGCCCTCCAGAGGCCAAAAGAGTGAGAGGAAGACCCAGTGGAAATGGGATTTTTTCCACAAGTATTTCTTCCGTCTGTAATTGGCAACTGTGACGAGGTAGAATTTCACGAATTGATGGTCTTAGATGGAATATTTTTACTTGAGATATGCAGAAAGTGGTATTTTTTTTTTTTTGTTTCTAAAATTTAGATTCAACGTATTTTTTTTTTTTTTTTTTTGCATTTTTTTTTTTTTTTTTGCATTTTCAGAATATTTTTGCTTCTGTTAATGCATTTTTTAATGGTTAGGTAGCTGAATAAAAGTTTTTAAAAAGTTCCCGTAAAGTTATATCTCATGGGACTCTTTACTAAACATTAAAGTGCCCGTTAATATTTGAATTATATTGCATGGATTAATCACTTTAATAGCAATATTACGAAATGTTTACGAGAAATGCAAACAATATAAGTAGTCTTTAAATATGTACTGCTATCAATGCCGACTATATGATTAGCCTAGTATTCATAGAATCTTTCAGCAATAATGACATATAAGATATTTTCAAAGAGAGATAGTTTGGATAAATATGATTTCCCGGATTGAAAAATAAGCCATGCAGTACATATGCTTTATGGACAAAACCAGCAAGAACGAAAGCGATATTATTTTTGGATTTCTTTCCAACAGATCTCCGCAATCCCACCATTCTTCACACCGCTACTGATTGAAACCCGTCAGAGCACGAAATCGTCGTCTTCCATCATCTCCAACACAAGACACACTTTGCTCAGATACCCGTAAGGTTCTTCTTTTTTTTTACTAATTCCTTGCCGAAGATAAATAAAAACGCATGACCGCAGGATTAAGCTTCCAGGATCTTCTTTAAGTGCCCTTTAGAGGCAAGAAGAGTCAGGAAGACCCAGTAGAAATGGGATTTTTCCACAAATATTTCTTCCGTTTGTAATTGGCAACTGTGACAAATTTCCGAGTTGATGGACTTAGTTCACCTCGAAAAAAAAAGTTCTTGTTGAATACTTTTACTCGAGATATGCAGAAAGTGGTATTTTTCCTATTTTGGAATTTAGTTTTAACGTAGTAACTTTTTTGCATTTTCAGACTATTTTTCATCTGTTAATGCATTTTGTTTAATGGTTAAGTAGTTTAGTAAAAGGTTTTCACCATAGATATCCGTGGAAAGTTATATCTTTTGGGATTATTTGCTAAAAAGTTAAAGTGCTTGTTTATGTTTGAACTGTACTGCATGGATATATCACTTTAATAGTAATATTACAAAAATGTTTTTTTACAACATACTACTACTTCCCATTGATAGCCAATTATCATTACGAACTTTTAATGTTTTCCCTTAATATATAGGTCCATGCAAATGTCGTGTAATTGTCCTTGAAACTTCAATTGTCGTTTCCAATTACCTCGTGTATCACAACTGTCCTTTCTCTATCGTCTTTCTCATTGACTTTTTTTATCAACTTTCTTATTGACAAACCAATTATCATGACAAGTTTTTAAAGTTTTCCTTAATATATAACACTCAAATGTGGTGTAATTTTTGGTATGAAAGTTCTCCCAGAAGGTTTTTCTCCTCCTTTTTCTACAGATGATATACAGAAAGCATGATAACTAGATACTATAAGTATTTTTTGAATATGTACTTCAATCAATCCCGACTTTATTTTTAGCCTAGTCTTCATACAATCTTTCAACTATATTGATATATAAGAAATTTTCAAAGACATATTTTTGATAAATCAATGTGATATCCCCTAATAAAAAAGAGCCCATGCAGTGCATATGCTTTATGGACACAACCAGCGAGAACAAAAGCGATATTATTTATGGATTTCTTTCCAACAGATCTGCAGAATCCCACCATCGTCCACACCGCCACTGATTGAAACCCGTCAGAGTACGAAATCTTCGTTCTCCATCGTCCACAAAGAAACGATCCTCCAGTACAAGACACACTTTGCCAGGATACCCCGTAAGGTTCTTCTTCTTTTTTCTTTTCTAATTCCTTGCCGAAGATAAATAAAAACGCAGGGCCTTGTAGGATTAAGCTTGCATGATCTTCCTTAAGTGCCCTTCAGTGGCAAAAGAAATGAGGAAGACCCAGTGGAAATGGGATTTTTCACAAATATTTCTCCCGTTTGTAATTGGCAACTGTGACGAGTTAGAATTTTCCTAGTTGATGGCCTTAGTTCACCTCAGAAAAAATAAAGTTCTTGTTGAATTTTTTTACTTCAGATATGCAGAAAGTGGTATTTTTCGTTTTCAGAATTTAGTTTTAAGTAATTTTTTTTTTGCATTAAAATATTTGCATCTGTTAATGCATTTTTTTAATAAAGTAGTTTTAAAAGTTTTTACCATATATATCTAAAACGTTGTATCCTTTGGGACTCTTAAGAGTGCTAAAAAATTATATTGCATGGATATATCACTTTAATTTGTTTCCAAAATTATCGATCTCAAAAATTTTCAAAGAAGTACCATACTAACAAAGCCCAAACAAAACGTAATAAACCATCATCTGTAATCGTCTCTTTGCAAAAAGACACATTGCTAATTTGCATCATATTGCATGGATATATTACTTTAATAGTAATATTACGAACTTGTTTTTGGCTACAATTTACTTCCGATAGATAACTTATCGTGATGAATCTTTAAGGTTTCCTAGAAAATGTCGTGTAATTATCCTCTTTTCCCCTGAAGGGCGTTTTCTTCTCCTTCTTTTATAATAAGATATACACTCATGAAAAAAGGATAATGAAGTTCAGGCAAAAAAAGAGAGAAAAACAAATTTGACTTATTTGTTTAAAGTCTATTTATTAAACAAAAGCTAAAGAGCAAAAAAGATGCTATATGTTTGACATAAAAATAGTACTTTTGATTTTTTACTCCATCAAATTTCAAAAAGAACCTATTTACAAAAAATCAGTATAACATTTCATATGATGGTTAAAATGGAATATGTCTCCCATTTCGATGCAATAACAATTTGCCTTACAACGCCTAGGTTGCTGAATATCAAATTATCAATCTGATCTTGGGGAATATTACACCACTCATCAAGCAATGCCCTCCGAAGTTCCGGTTGGCAAACATATTGGTTGACTTTATGTATCATATTCGTCGGCCAACTTTCCCACATTGCTTGATATTTAAGCCCAATATAAGTAGCTGAATGTATCCATCGAGGTATAACCTCTTCTGCATACAATTGAAGGCATTCGTCTACAATGTTTGCAAATTTTCAAAGGACGATTGTTTTTGATAAACTGAAATTCACCATGATTTCCCGAAACAAACGTACCCAGAATGACATCCCGTACATGTGGCCTGTCATCGTTACACTCTGAACGACAGGTCATTTCTGGAACTTTCAAGAATAATTCCTCCCCAAATTAGCCATTCTGCACACCGTAACGGTGTCGTTCAGGAGTGTTCTCTTGGTGGTCAAAAGAAACCTGATATCGCTCACCATATGAAAGTTTCGGCGAGAATACCCTGCAAACTAAACCTGGACTCGTCCGAAGATAAATATCACACCAGACCACTGTTGCGGTGTTACAAGGATCTCTCCTCCAGTTTAATCCAGAGGCGACAGTGAGTTGCGGTAAGACACATCTGAAATGGAGCATATTTCACCAATGTGCCCCGTTTAGTAAGGATGCCCTAAGTGACGAGTAAGGATGGGCGACGTTGTTGTACTGAGTTCACTGATGGCCAACAAACTTCTTGCCCTTGAATATTTTTCACTTTCGCGTTCGCAGTGGAAATGGGATTTTCACAACTATTTCTCCCGTTAGTAATTGGCATTTGTGATTTATTTATTTAATTTCCTTTTTTGGCCCTTGAGTTTTTTCCTCAGAAAAAAAGTTCTTGTCAGTTAAATTTTCAAAATATTTTGCATCTGTTAATGCATTTTTTAAATGTTAAGTAGTTTATTAAAACTTATTTCCATTCATACCAGTGAAATAATCTCTCCTTTGGGACTCTTTGCTAAAAAGTTAAAGTGCTAGTTAATTTTTGAATTATATTGCATGCATATATCATTTTAATTCTTAATAATATTTACTATATAGTTTATAACTGCTACTTCCCATTGATAACCAATTATCAAGACAATTTTTAAGGTTTTTGTGATTAATATACGACATGCAAATGTCATGCAATTGTACTTGAAATTTCTCCCTGTTTGGTTTCATTCTTCTTTTATGTATCATTTCTTGCAAAGACCTGAACTAGTAAAGAACCGATACCGAAGACCCTGATGGTCGACAGACTAGCGCCCTAGGCCTGGACGCCACATGTTTCGGGTTCGAGTCCTCAGGTGTAGTAGTTCAGAATTCACTTATTAATATTAAGCAACTTGTTTCTATAGTTATATATATTAGCATAAAATGGTACTTTAAATTACTTTAGGCCATCTCACGCATAATAAAGGCAATAACAAAAAGAATATTTCATAAAACGAATTAATCTTAAAGAGAGATATTTTCGATCATAAATATAATTTATGAGTAAAAATTAAGTTTTAATAATGTATAAGTTTTAATATAGTTTAAATGATAATAAAAAAGTTTCTTTTAACTAATCCAGTAATAATTTATGATAAAGGCAAAGATCTGGAACGGATTAGAACCTATACTGAAATATCACTGTAATACAAAACATATTGGATTCTTTGTATATAGCATTTATAAAATTTATTTCATTAATATTTATTGAAACAATATAAGTAGTTTTTGAATATGCACATTTATCAACCCCGACTCTAGTTTTAGCCAATTTTTTGCATTCAAAAATCTTGCAAACAATAATGATTTATAAGATTTTAATTTTCACACATAGATATTTTGATAAATTAATATGATTTCCCTCGAATGAAAAACATACCTATGCTGTACATATCACTTTATGGACAAAAAGGAAGTAAGATGTTAAATGGATTTCTTCTCAAGAATCTCCACAATCCAACCATTCTTCAAACCGCCACTGATTGAAACCCGTCGTCTGAAATCGTCGTTTGCTCCAAATGCCACAGAAACTATCTGCAGCACCAAAGACACTTTGCCCAGATACTCGTAAGGTTCTTCTTCTTTTTTATTTTACTAATTCCTGGCCGAAGACCAAATAAAAACGCTTTAAGGCCGTGTAATTATGACAAAAATGGATCTTCCTTAAGTGCCCTCCGGAGAAAAGGTAAAGGTAGACCAGGTGGAAATGGGATTTTTCAAATCATTTTTCGAATGGGTGATTTCTGCCGTTTGGATGGCAACTGCGACGAGACTTTCGATGGCCAACAAACTAGTTCCTGGCCTTAGATTCACCTTAAAGTGAAAATGTTCTTGTTGAATATTTTTACTTGAGATATGCAGAAAGTGGTATTTTTGGTTTTGGCCCTAAGTTTTAACGTAAGTAAAAAAGTTCTTTTTTTTTAAATCTTCAAAATATTTCGAATCGATTAATGCATTTTTTAATGGTTAAGTAGTTTAATAAAAGTTATTTCCATACATATCAGTGAAATAGTTGTATCCCTTGGGACTCTTTGCTAAAAAGATTAAAGTGCTAGTTAATTTTTGAATTTTATTGCATGGATATATCATTTTAATAGTAATATTACGAAATGTTTTTACTACTTACTACTACTTCCCATTCATAACCAATTATCATGACGAATTTTTAAGGTTTTTTCTTATTATATACGCATGCAAATGTCATGTAATTGTCTTTGAAACTTCTCCCTGAAGATGTTTTTCTTCTCCTGCTTTTATAATCATTTCTTGCAGGGTTGATGTAGTAAGGATCGCGATGGCCGAAGTGAGACCCTGATGATCGACAGACTAGCTCCCTGTCCCTGCATGCCACATGTTTCGGGTTGAGTCCCGACAAAAAGAATGTTTGTAGTAGTTCAGAATCCTCTTTAAACTAATTGTTTCTATAGTTATATATATTAGCAAAAAATAGTACTTAAATTAATTTATGAAATCTCATCGTTGCCTATAATAAGGCAATAACAAAAAAGAATTTTTCATGGAAACGAATTAATCTTCAAACGAAATACTATTAGTTTGGCAATAAATAAAGTTTTAATAATGTCGTTTTAATATAGTTTAAATGGTAAAAAATAATTTATCCATAGATCTGGAACGGATTAAGAACATTATACTGAAATACCACTGTAATACAAAACATATTGGATTATTTATATATCATATTTATAACACATATTTCATTAATATTTATTCAAACAATATAAGTACTTCTTGAATATGTACTTCTATCAATTTCCGACTCTATTTTTAGCCAAGTCATCCTACAATCTTTCAACAATAAGGATATAAAAGAAATTTTCAAACAAAGATATTTTTGATAAATCAATATGATTTCCAGTAATGAAAAATAAGCCCTGCCGTACATATGCTTTATGGACAAAACAAGCAAAGAACGAAAGCGATATTATTTATGGATTTCTTTCAATAGATCTCCACAATCCCACCATTCTTCACACCGCCACTGATTGAAACCCGTCAGAGCACGAAATTGTCGTCTTCCATCATCCGCAGAAACCATCTCCAGCACAAGACACACTTTGGCACCCGTAGGTTCTTCTTCTTTTATTTTTCTAATTCCTTTGCCGAAGATAAATAAAAACGCAGGGCCGTGTAGGGATTAAGCTTCAGGATCTTCCTTAAGTGCCCTCAGAGAAAAAAGAGTAAGTAGACCAGGTGGAAATGGGATTTTTCACAAGTATTTCTCCCGTTTGCAATTGGCAACTGTGACGAGTTAGATTTTCCGAGTTGATGGCCCTAGTTCACCTCAAGAAAAAAAGTTTTTGCTGAATGTTTTTACTTGAGATATGCAAAAAGTGGTATTTTTCGTTTTTGGAATTTAGTTTTAAGTTGCCTTTTTCAGAATATTTTGCATCTGTTAAAACATTTTTTTTAATGGTTGAGTAGTTTAGTAAAACTTTTTACCATATATATCAGTGAAATGTTGTATCCTTTGGGACTCTTTGCTAAAAGTTAAAGTGTTCGTTAATATTTGAATTATATTGCATGGTTATATCACTTTAATAGTAATATCACGAAATGTTATTTTTTTTTTGTATATAAAATCTTGTTTCTTATTTTGTTAACATACTTAACCCTTTGCACTCGAGGGCTCTGGAGCGGAGCCATTTAAATAAGCGGATAAAGTTTGTCTTCAAGCTCGAGGGCTCCACTACGGAGACAATGCAAATAACAATATAAATAATGCGTTTATTTTTATTCGTATATCAAACTTACATGTGAATATGATCTTTTCACTAAAATCGTTTCGAGTTGTTAGTAATACGAATGAAAAAAACTTCGACTGAAAAGGGTTAATATTATTAATACGAAAACGAGTTTTACAGTTCAAATATTGTTACTAGTTCTAAATTTTGATATTTTTGCAACCTATATTCATTCCTAATATAAGTATAACATTTAATTACAACTGTACTCTGTACTCTGTAATTAAAATGTACTCTGATTTATAATATATATAATTGATCGTCATGAAAAAACTTTCCCATTGTCATCCAATGACCAGTTTTTAAGGTTTTCCTTAATATACGACACGCAATTGAGGTGTAAATTTCCTTGAAAGTTCTCTCAGAAGGGTTTTCTCTTCCTTCTTCTATAAATGACATACACATAGATAAATAGATATAGCATGATAACTAATAGATAGATATGGCATATAGCAAACATTTAATATCTATTCTTCTACAGCCTTTGTTAATGCCGAAAAATGCGGACAAAAAAAATGCTGAGCAATTTTCTTTGAAACTCCAATTGTCGTTTACAATTACGTCATGTACTGTAATTGCCCTTTCTCCATCGTCTTTTCCCGTAGGCTTTCCATTACCTTTCCTATTGACAGCCAATTATCATGAGGAGTTTTTACAGTTTCCCTTAATATATGACACGCAAATGAGGTGTAATAGTCCTTGAAAGTTCTACTAGAGCGTTTTTTTCCTCCCTCTTCTAGATGATATACAGATAGACAGATAGCATAACTAGATACTATAAGTATTTTTGAATGTCAATGACTTCTATCAATCTCGACTCTAATTTTAGCTTAGTCTTCATACAATCTTTCAACAATAATGGCATATAAGAAATTTCCAAAAAAGATATTTTTGATAAATCAAATATGATTTCGCCGAATGGAAAACAACCCATGCAGTACATATGCTTCATGGGCAAAACCAGCAAGAAAGAAAGCGATATTATTTATAGATTTCTTTCCAACAGATCTCCACAATCCCGCCACTGATTAAAACCCGTCAGAGCACGAAATCGTCGTATTCCATCATCTCCAACACAAGACATACTTTGGCTAGATAACCGTAAGGTTCTCCTTTTTATATTTTCTAATTCCTTGCCGAAGATAAATAAAAACGCAGGGTCGTATAGGATTAAGCTTCCAGGATCTTCCTTAAGTGCCCTCAGAGGCAAAAAGAGTGAGGAAGACACAGTGAAAATGGGATTTTTTTCACAAGTATTTCTCCGTTTGTAATCGGCAACTGCGACGAGTTAAATTTCCGACTTGATGGACTTAGTTCTCCTAGAGAAAGAAAAAGTTCTTGTTGAATATTTTTACTCGAGATATGCAGAAAAGTGGTATTTTTCGTTTTCTTAATTTAGTTTTAAGTTGCATCTTCAGAATATTTTGCATCTGTTAAAGATTTTTTTTTTAATGGTAAAGTAGTTTAATAAAAGTTTTTACCGTACATATCCGGGAAAAGTTGTATTCCTTTGGGACTCTTTGCTAAAAAGTTAAAATTCTCTTTAATATTTTGAATTATATTGCATGGATATATCACTTTATTAATAATATTAATAATGTTACTTTTAATTTCTTAATAATAATGTTACTAGTTAGTTAATGTCACTAATAGTTAATAATGTTACTTTTATTTCTCTTGAAAAGCAACTTGTTTGACATACGTCCTGTTTTATCAAAGATCTCCAAAGATCTGGAACGGTTTAAGAACCTATACTGAAATACTCACCAGTTAAAAAAAAATATTGGATTCTTTATATATTTTTATAAAGTTCATTTCATTAATAATATTACGTAATATTGTTAAGTAGTTAATATATTACGTAATATTGGTAATAATTTTAATAATTTTCTACTAAAAAACTTGTTTCTTTTTTTTTTTGTTAACATATATAAATTATTACTTCGAAAATCGTTAATTTTACTGTTTTAAAATTGTCACTAAGTTCTTAAAATTTAAACAAACATATTGGATTCTTTATATTTCATGTTTATAATTTCCATTTCTTAATATTTATCAAACAATATAAGTAGTTTTTGAATATGCACTTCTATCAATCCCGACTATATTTTTAATCTAGTCTTCCAGCAATCTTTCAACAATAATGATATACAAGAAATTTCAAAGAGTTATTATCGACAAATTAATAAGATTTCCCCGAATGAAAAACAAGCCATACAGTACATATGCTTTATGAACAAAAAGCCAGCAAGAAGGAAAGCGATATTATTTATGGATTTCTTTCAATAGATCTCCGCAATTCTACCATTCTTCACACCGCCACTGATTGAAACCCGTCAGAGCACGAAATCGTCGTCTTCCATCATCCACAGAAACCATCTCCAGCACAAGACACACTTTGGCCAGACACCCGTAAGGTTCTTCTTTTTTTTTTTCTAATTCCTTTGCCGAAGATAAATAAAAACGCAGGGCCGCGTGTGGATTAAGCTTCCAGGATCTTCCTTAAGTGCCCTCAGAGGCAAAAAGGAGT
The DNA here is from genome assembly GCA_021605095.1 of Caerostris extrusa. Taxonomy (NCBI): domain Eukaryota; kingdom Metazoa; phylum Arthropoda; class Arachnida; order Araneae; family Araneidae; genus Caerostris; species Caerostris extrusa. Next base: position 5,064 of record BPLR01014967.1, on the reverse strand, counting down.
AAGAAGATCCGTGGAAATGGGATTTTTTTCACAAGTATTTCTCCCGTTTGTAATTGGCAACTGTGACGAGTTAGAATTTTTCAGTTGATGACCTGAAGTTCAATTCAGGAAAAAAAAAAAGTTCTTGTTCCATATTTTTTACTTGAGATATGAAGAAAGTGGTGTTTTTCGGAATTTAGTTTTAACGAAAGAAACTTTTTTTTGCATCTGTTAATGCATTTTTAACAGTGAAGTAGTTGAATAAAGTTTTACCATACATATCCGGGAAGGTTTTATCCCTGGGTCTCTTTTTGCTAAAAGTTAAAGTGCTCGTTAATATTTGAATTATATTGTATACATATATCACTTTAAAAGTAATATTTATAATGATAATGTTGTTACTAGTTATTTAATAATGTCAGTAATAATTAATAATGTTATTTTAATAATTAATAATATTACTTTATTTCTCTTGAAAAGCAAATTGTTTGGCATACGTCCTGTTTGTATAAGTCAAAGATCAGGAACGAATTAAAAACATATACTGTACTATTCCACGGTAATACAAAACATATTGGATTCTTTATATATCATATTTATAATATTAATTTCATTAATATTTATCAAACATTATAAACAGGTTTTTGAATAAGCAACTATATAAGCAATCCCAACTATATTTTTTAACCTAGTCTTCATACAATCTTTCAACAATAATGATAGATAAGAAATTTTTGAAAGACATATATTTTTGATAAATCAATATGATTTCGCCGAATAAAAAATAAGCCATGCAGTACATATGCTTTACCGAACACAGCAAGGAGGAAAGCGATATTATTTATGGATTTCTTTCCAATAGATCTCCCCACCAATCCCACCATTCTTCACACCGTCATTGATTGAAACCCGTCAGAGCACGAAATCGTCGTCTTCCATCATCCGCAGAAACCATCTCCAGCACAAGACACACTTTGCCAGATATCCCTTAAAGGTTCTTCTTCTTTTTATTTTCTAATTCCTTTGCCGAAGATAAATAAAAACGCAGGGGCCGTGTAAGGATTAAGCTTCCAGGATCTCCCTTAAGTTCCCTCAGAGAAAAAAGAGTAAGTAATGAACCAGAGGAAATGGGTTTTTCACAAGTTATTCTCCCGATTTGTGGTGGCAGCTGTGACGAGTTAGATTTTCGAGTTGATGGCCTTAGCTCACCTCAGAAAAAAAGTTCTTGTTGAATATTTTTACTTGAGATATGCAGAAAGTGGTCTTTTTCGTTTTGGAATTTAGTTTTTAAAGTAATTTTTTTTTTGCATCATCAAAATATTTTGCATCTGTTAATGCATTTTAAGTAATTTTAAGTTTTCTGTCACACATATTCATAAAACGTTGTATCCTTCGGGACTCTCCTAAAAATTATATTGCATGGATATATCACTTTAATTTGTGTCCAAAAGGATAGATCTAAAAATTTTGAAAAGCACCACACTGCACAACAGCCCAAACAAAACATAATAAACCATCGTCTGTAATCGTCTCTTTGCAAAAAGTGCTTGTTACTATTTGAATTATATTGCATGGATATATTACTTTAATAGTAATATTACGAAATGCTTTTTACTACATACTGCTACTTCCGACAGGATAACCAATTATCGTGATGAATCTTTAAGGTTTCCGCTTAATATATGGCATGAAAAATGTCGTGTAATTGTCCTTGAAACTTCTCCTGAAGGGCGTTTTCTTCTCCTTCTTTTATAATAATTGTTCGAAAGGGTGATATACACTCATGTCCATAAATTATGATAATGAAGTTCAGGCAAAGAAAGAGACAGAAGCAAAACAAATTTGACTTATTTGTAAAGTCTATTTATTAAACAAAAGCTAAAGAGCAAAAAGATGCTATATGTTTGACATAATAAATAAAAATTGCGATTTTTACTCCTGACAAATTTCAAAAAGAACCTATTTACAAAAAACAGTATAACATGGTTAGTATGATGGTTTTGTAATATGTCTCCCGGACGATGCAATACAGGCCTTACAACGCCTATAGGCATGCTGAATATCAAATTATCAATCTGATCTGGGGGAATATTACACCACTCATCAAGCAATGCCCTCGAAGTTCCGGTTGGCAGGTGGGAGGGGTTGACGTGTTGCAATTCGTCAGCCAAAGCATATCCCCACACATGCTCTATTGGATTCAAGTCCGGTGAGTATGCCAATCCATACGGGTGATATCCTCCAATTGAAGGCATTCGTCTACAATGTTTGCACAGTGAGGACGGGCGTTGTCATCCATAAACTGAAATTCAGCACCCATGGCGCCCCGAAACAAACGTATGTTGTTCAGAATGACATCCCGATAGATGTGGCCTGTCATCGTTACATCTGAACATGCAGGTCAGTTCTGGAGTTTCAAGGCCATTCCTCCCCAAACGAGAGTCATCCTGCACCACCGTAACGGTGTCGTTCAATGGTGTTCTCTTGGTGGTAACGGGTACCTGACGCTCACCCGCCATGAAAAGTCCGCGAGAATCAAGACTGCAAACTAAACCTGGACTCGTCGGGAAAACATCACCACAAGACCACTGTTGCGGTGTTCACAATGCATGCTCTCTCCTCCAGTTTAATCGCAGGCGACAGTGAGTTGCGGTAAGCCGGAACACATCTGACAGGCCTACGAGCATATAGAACCAATGTGCCTAAGTATAGTAGGATGCCTAAGTGTAGTAAGGATGGGCGACGGCCGGTGAAGACTACTGATGGCCAACAAACTACGCCCCCTGGCCCCTAGATGTCACTTTCGCGCGTTCGCAGTGGGATGGGATTTCACAACTATTTCTCCGTTAGTAATGGCAACTGTGACAGTTTAGAATTTCGAATTGATGGCTGAGTTCCCTCAGAAAAAAAGTTCTTGTCAGTTAAATCTTCAAAAATATTTTTGCATCAGGTTAATGCATTTTTTAATGGTTAAGTAGTTTATTAAAAGTTATTTCCATACATGTCAGTGAAATAATCTCTCTTGCAAGGACTCTTTGCTAAAAAAGTTAAAGTGCTAGTTAATTTTATATTGCATGCATATATCATTTTAACAATGTCTGTATTACGATATGCCTTCACTGCATACTGCTACTTCCCATTGATAACCAATTATCATGACGAATTTTTAAGGTTTTTCTTAATATACGACATGCAAATGTCATGTAATTGTATGACTTCTCCCTGTGGGTATTCATTCTTCTTTTATAATGTTTCTGGCATGGGTGATAGTAAGGGATTCCGATGGCCAAGTGAGACCCTGATGGTCGACAGACTAGCGCCCTAGGCCTGGACGCCACATGTTTCAGGTTCGAGTCACTCCGGAATTGTGGTAGTTCAGAATCACTTTAAACAAATTGTTTCTATAGTTATATATATTAGCATAAAAAATGGTACTTAAATTACTTTAGGCCATCTCATCGTTGCATAATAAGGCAATAACAAATGAATATTTCATAGAAACGAATTAATCTTAAACGAAATGCAGTCAATTCGTCGAAGTACTAATTTATGAGTAATAAATAAGTTTAATAATGTATAAGTTTTAATATAGTTTAAATGAGTAATAATTAAGTTTTTTTAACTAATAAGTAATAATTTATGATAAAAAGTCAAAGATCTGGAACGGATTAAGAACCTATACTGAAATATCACTGTATGTCTAAACATATTGGATTCTTTTTGTATAGCATTTATAAAATTTATTTCATTAATATTTATTGAAACAATATAAGTAGTTTTTGAATATGCACATCTATCAACTGACTCTACTTTTAGCCAATTCTTCCGACAATCTTTCAAAATAATGATGTATAAAAGAAATTTTCACACAGAATACTTTTGATAAATTAATATGATTTCCCCGAATGAAAAACAACCTATACCGTACATATGCTTTATGGACAAAAAGCAGCAAATAGTAATCGATTTATTTATGGTTTCTTCTCAATAGATCTCCGCAATCCAACCATTCTTGCACACCGCCGATTGAAACCCGTCAGAGTACAAATCGTCGTCCTCCATCATCCACAGAAACGATCTCCAGCACAAGAACACACTTTGCCCAGATACCCGTAGGGTTCTTCTTCTTTTTATTTTACTAATTCCTGGCCGAAGATAAATAAAAACGCAGGCCGTGTAGGATTAAGCTTAAAAGGATCTTCCTTAAGTGCCCTCCGGAGGCAAAAAAGAGTAGACCAGGTGGAAATGGGTTTTTTCAAATGTATTTCTGCCGTTTGTAATGGCAACTGCGACGAGACTTTCGAGTTGATGGCCTTAGTTCACCTTAAAAGAAAAAGTTCTTGTTGAATATTTTTACTTGAGATATGCAGAAAGTGGTATTTTGGTTTTGGAATTAGTTTTAACGTAAGTAACTTCTTTTTTTACATCTTCAGAATATTTCGAATCTATTAATGCATTTTTTTTTTAATGGTTAAGTAGTTTAATAAGTTTTACCATACATATCCAGTGAAAGTTGTATCCTTTGGACTCTTTACTAAAAGATTAAAAAGTGCTTATTAATATTTGTGATTTTATTGCATGGATATATCTTTTAATAGTAATATTACGAAATGTTTTTTTACTTACTACTACTTCCCATTCATAACCAATTATCATGACGAATTTTTAAGGTTTTCCTTATTATATGGCATGCAAATAGCGTGTAATTGTCATTGAAACTTCTCCCTGAAGATGTTTTTCTCCTCCTGCTTTACAATCATATTTCTTGCAGGTTTGATGTATTAAGGATCGCGATGGGTAAGTGAGATCCTGATGGCCCGTAGATCTAGCTCCTGGCCCTGCATGTCATGTTTCGAGTTGGAGTCCGACAGTAAAAGAATGTTTGTAGTAGTTCAGGGAATCCTCTTTAAACTGATTGTTTCTGTAGTTATATATATTATCAAAAAATAGTACTTAAATTAATTTATGAAATCTCATCATTGTATAATAAAAGGCAATAACAAAAGAATTTTTTTCATATGGAAACGAATTAATCTTCAACGAAATACTATTAGTTTGGCGAAGTCGAGTTAGGTAAAAATCCAT
>BPLR01014966.1:0-40434 GCA_021605095.1 Caerostris extrusa | reverse complement strand
GTTACGTATTGCTATCTGTTATGTGTAAAAATGGTATTTCTATTAAAACATTTTATCTTCAGATGCTAAATTCTTTCAATGCTTGTATTTGCTTTTAATGTTTTAGTTGAATCATTTATTGCTATTGCCTTATTATTGTGATTGAATACAGGATTATATTAATTCATCTTAATGGGATTAAATACAATTACATTTACTAATAGCCTAAAAAATCAGAATGCTTCTAAATAACTGTTTATTTTATTGTGCAATATTACTTTTATAATGTGAGTGACGTAAGAAGTAGGATGAATAATAATAACTGTTAACTTTAAATTTAGTAGTCTTTAAATTTAGATCTTAGTGTGCTTTGTTCTAGATTTGTTTGACAATAGGCGTCATATCTACCAACTTTAAAAATGCTTTTCTATTTTACAGACTACTTTTTTGAAACAGCTGGAGAAGTTTGATTTAGCCAACTAATATGCTAATCAGCACCTATGAGTATTCTTTGAATAAAATTAGCAAAACACAAGTCATAATCTTTTTTATTACAAAATACATTAAAATATATAATTAAGCATATTACTAATTTATACTTTTTATTTTGAATATGGACATTGTTTTAATTAATTGAAATAATTTGATAGAGTATTTAATTTTTATAAATTTAAATATTTTTGTACATCTTTTTTTTTATTGATGAATATTTCCTTTTTACACTCCTTTTCCTTTTTTCTTCTTTTTACTATCAAATTAAGTTTTAATTGCATAAATATTTGATATACTTTTGTAGGTGAATCTTTTAAACCTTATGTTGTAAACCAGATGCTCCTCAACCACCAAAACTACAATCTAGAACCAAGACTTCAATATCATTAAAATGGAATGTAAGTAGATTCCTGGTGTTGCATATTAATTAAAAAAAGTATAATGTTTCATTTTTTAATCTTTTTTTTAAATCTTTTACTATTATTTCTCATGCCATTGTGACAGATTCAAACACATGCATTATTAATATAATAAAATCTGTTTTTAAAATTTTTAAAATGATTCTTTCATACAATATTTTTATAGATAATCTTTGATTTTAAGAATATCTTTTTATCAGCATTTTTCTCTTGAACGCCTCCATGATACCTTAAACTTCCATTACTGAATAAAAACTCTATTATCTCTGCATTTTCAATAATTACATATGATAATGAGAACCTCCATATCAAAACTCAAGATATTTCACAAGAATTAAGTATTTAGTCTTTACTTTGAAAAAAAAAAATGTCTAATACACAAACTTGTTTTTTAATGTATGGATGACTGAATTTTTTGATATCTAAACTGTCAAAAAAATTTCATGACATTTAGAGCTTATTTAAAAAAAAAGACTAACACAAATGACCTTCAAGCTGATTTTTTTTTAAAATACATCAACATTTATAACACACCAAAAATTTATGTATTTCACAAAGAAAAGAACCCCACTTCACTGTTACTAGATTTCCAATCTGAAACTCCAATATTAGTGTCAAAATGCATCACAATATCATCATCAATCAATTGCTTAAATTTATTTTCATCTGTAGCAACACTACTTAAAATAAAAAAAAAAAAAAAAATAAAAAAAAAAAAAAAAAACATAACAGTTTTTTTTTTTTTAAAGAATAGTGTCACAGAAACATCTCTAGGCCATACTTTAATTGTAATCTCCCAGCTCATTATTGTCAAAAATTTCTCCCCTTACTTTACAATTTCTAAAAAGTTCTCACAATGGAGGTATTTTCTTCACTTTCTTTTATTCCTAGAAATAGTAAATCACTCCATCAATTTTGAGGCCACTATCTCCACTTTCCCCCATGTAATTAACAAAATTCCAGCAGCAGGCGATAAATCATCCCAGTCTGAACAGATAGGTTTTTATAGTAGGCAAATATGATATCCAGTCGATAAAATTACAGATTGTTGTTAATCAATCAATCTCTTGCTTAAAGACAAATATTATTATAAATCTCAGCACTGTGGTTCTATCACATGACGGGTGGATGATTTTTGTTTCATGAAGCAGTCTACATTGACAAATCATTTTTTCTTCTATACCTTTGCCAACTCTAAACAGAAGCTTATTCTTTATACTCCATTTCCTATTGGAATACATTGCTAGGATATCTCATTGACTTGATGTCAATCTAGCATGCAGAAATAACATGTTTTATAATATACTGAGGAATGTGTATTCTTTGATAAGGCTATTTTCAATTTATTATAATTAATTTCTTCTGATTTTAGTGATTTCATGGACAACTTGTTTCATATGTTATTTTGTATAAATATTTATTTATTTTTTTATCTGCCTATGCAGTCACCTAAGCTGTCTAACTTTTGAATATTTGTGTTTATCTAATGATTGTCAGTTTTGTTGATGCACTTTGGGTCATGAACAATTTTTTTCCCCTTTTTTTTTTTTTTTTTTTTTTGTAGTTCATTCCTTGTAATTACTCCTTTGGTTTTCTTTATTCCTCTTTTGATTTAAAAAGAAAAGAAGAGTATTTTTTTAAAATGTTTCAGGGGCACCATTATTTTTAAGTCAGTACTTTAATCAAAATCAATATATAAATTTTTTGTGTTGTGTTCTTTGTATATATACATTGTAAATGTATGTTTGTTTTTGAATTTTTTTTGCTCAAAATGACTCTTTTAAAAATTAATATTTTTTTTTAGGGCTGCCAAGCTGATAATGGTGCCAAGATAACAACTTATATTTTAGAATATGATGAGGTAATTATTTGTTTTTAAATATTCATATATAAATATTAAATTTAAAAAATATTATTTGCGATTTAAAATTTTTTTAACTTATAACTTTTGCATTTTAGGGACTGGTACTGATAATTTTGTGGAAATTTTTAATGGTCTTCAAAAATTATATAAAGCATCAAAACTAAAAATATCAACATGCTATAGATTTCGCTTGGCTGCTGTGAATGAATATGGCCAAAGGTAATTTAATCATCATATTACTATTTTATGATTAGTCCATGTACACATTATTTATAAATTATATACATCAACATACATTAGTAATGTACTTCAGCGCATATATATAGTTGCATTTATTGGAAATTTTTTTTTTTTTTTAACATTCAGTTTTCATTCATAATGAAATTTCTTCTCTCTTCTGATATGTTTAGATATCATTACAATTTTTTAAACCTATAATAGGAGAGGTGCAATAGAACATATTAAATGTGTTATATTTTATAAACACTTCTAATGCAAAGTAGAGGAGAACTGTTTTACCACAGAATTAAAATATTTTCTAATCAAGATGATTACTGTTATGTTACTCAGATATTTTGTAAACATTCATTTTGAACTAGAAAAAAATATTTCATCTTTTATATAGAAAAATAATTGGGTAATATTTTATTTTTGACAGTTTTTTAGTGAAAAGTACTTGTTTTTTGTGTAAATTGCTTAGAATCTGTTTTATTTTTCTAATTAATAAAAATTTTCTATAAACTTACAAAATAAAAAAATGTCTAAAATTATTGAAATTAATATTTTCTATCAAGAAAACAACTTAATCAAAATATTGCTGCTTTTCTTCATATAAATTTTGTATGCATTCCAATGAATAAAAATTTTAATATTTTACACTTCATGCATTAATATGTAATTTTTCACATGTTTTAAGTTTTCCATCATTGCTTAGCATTGTGTTCAATAAATTACACTTAAAATTTCCTCAAAGTAATTTTTATCGTACTCAATTCATGGTTTATTTTTGATTTTTTTATTTGTTTCTGGTTTCATATTTTGCCGATTTTGGAATATCCTGCAAGATTTGTATAAATAATTTTAAGATCAGCATTTTTGTCTCATTTCCCATAAGGTCATAATTCTGGAAGATGAGCATTATGCACAGGATTTCCTGACATTTCGTTCAAGCTCTAACATTTATTAATTTGAAATGATTTCTAATGTAATATATTTGCTCTCCGATTCAGGAAATTTTGAAATTATGAACTATGAAGTTCTATAATGTCTTAAGTATCATTTTCATTACTTAACTCATTTCCAAATTCATTTATTATCATTCATAGTTCTGCATAATGTGGATCAAAAGGTTACATAATCTTGTTGAATTCTTAATTTCAGACACACAATTTTAGGTATTGACCAATCATAAAATGCCGAACTCGTGACATACAGATTTAAGTTAGTAGGTCAGCAAAGGAAATAGAAATAAAATTTCAATATATTACTAATTTACTTAATAGCTTATGGTATATAGATTTATATTGAGTACAATAGCATAATAAGAAAAATAACTTTGAACTAGGAAAAATATTTCACGTTTTATATAGAAAAATAATTGCGTAATATTTTATTTGTTAAAGTTTTTTTAGTAAAAAGTATTTGTTTTTGTATGAAATGTATAGGAATCTGTCTTATTTTTCTAATTAATAAAATTTTTGATAAACTTGCAAAATTAAAAATAAATATGACTAAAATTATTGAAATTAATTCAGAATTCTTTCAGAATTGAAAATTGAATTATAATCATAAAATCAGATTATAATTATTAAAAACAAAAAAATAAATTGAGTATTAAAAGTAATAAAAAAATTACCAGCAAGTATAATCAACTCACTAATGTTGTATTATTAATTTCCTTTTCTATTTGAATCACATTGAATTGTTTTGTACTTTTAAGCTGAAAGTAAAGTCACATTAATTTAGTGGCTTTTTTTTGAGTGGGAGTAGGGACTGACAGGGTCCTGTTTGTTCTTGATTGTCATCCTGATTCACTAGAAGTTGAACTAGGAATAAAGTTTTTAAAAGAGCAAGAAAGAAAGAAAAAAAAAAAAAAAAACCTTCTTGTTAATGTAAGGGAATTATCGGGATTCCTACTCTAGCTGATAATTCCATTCACTTGTCCTGAATGTGGTTTTAAGAGGACGTTGGAAACAGTCTCTTAGACCCTATATCCCCAATTTGGGTTAAATGGGAAAAAATTTATGAAGAACTTTAAATAAAAATTGATGTTAGCCATTGTTAAAGATACAGAAATAGTTTAACCAGACTACATACATATATTTATATAAAAAATATTAACTATATAAATTAATTATTTATTTATATTTTTGTTATTAATAATACCTCATTAATTTTAGTAAATAAGACATTTTTAATTTTATTAAAATCTCTCGGTTTCAGAAAAAAATAAATAGATCACAGAAATTAAAATAGATGTTGACAAATTAAAGTGCAATTTTTATAAAAAGTAAACATAATAAAAATTCAAATTTTTTTCAATTTTCTAAGTGCTTATTATCAGATATTGACTTAAAATAGGTAATTTTTATATGAATGTTTTATGTTAGAAATTCAGCCATTAAAAATTATATGGAACTACTTATGCTAATATCATGATAGCAAAACTTATTTACATGCACTTATTTTAATTCTTAATTTTATTTTGTGTATCTAAAAAAAAAGAAAATTGTTTATTCCATGTACCTCATGTATGCATATTGAAAGTTTTGTTGTCAGTAGTATTGATGTTAATTGTAAAAGAGTTCTCTGCATTTATAGGAACAAATAGGGAAATGTCAGAAAAAAATGAAAATGGCTAAAAAAAAAAATCAGTGGACTGTGTAAGTCTCTGTCACCTAAGAAAAGATTTAAATTCATTCATTTTAAAGCAATAGGAGACAACAAAATTTTTTAAAACTATAGATATCATCTGTCTTTTTTATTTTTTATGATTAATTTAAATATATTATACCTTCCTTCAGAACAAGATAACCTGACATTTAGTTAATTTTGAATATTATTTTGCTGAATAGCTTAGGTATTATTCAGATTGCTATAATATATTATTTTTTACCAATTTTATCATAGAGAATAAAAGATAATACAGTTAAGTCAACTGTCGAAAGAGTAATTTGATTTAAAACCTATGAATGCTTTTGTTTGTCACAGCTGTCTTATTTTAGATTTCAGCTCACTGGGGATAGAAGATAGATAATTGAAGTAAAAATATATTTAAAAATTAAATTTATACATTGTTTTTCATTCAGTTAAACTGTAAATAGATTTTGGGCATTTTTAAAAATTAAAGTTCTATACAATTAAATACACCTTAAAAGAATAAATCTTATCATATTTTTAAACTTAAATAGTATTTCCTTTTGAAAATGTGCGTAGGTTCCTATTATTCATGTTTGTTCTGAATAATTTACTATTAGAAAATGTTGATTTTAATTTGCTTATCTGTATTGTATCTTAATTAAAATAAATCTCCTAAATTTAAGTGCTATTTAATTTTAGAAGGACAGAATTATTTTCAAGAAATTAATGGTATAAATTGGCCATTAATCTCAATTATAAATATCTTTTTAAAATTTAGTGAATTCTGCATTTTTACCTGGGGATTTTAAATGTTTCAGAAAAAGTTAAGTTTAATACTAGGAATGCATAAATAATTAAAAGTCTATAAATTTGTTTCATGGATAATTTGTCGATTTGTTCTATCTTTTCATTGGATGTTAGGATCAAAATGTTGATTGAAATAGAATTGAATCAGCAATTTGACAAGTTTTGAATAATGTGTGAATGGTAAACTTGAGTAGCAAGAAGATGAATTGGTTAATTATCAATTGTTTTAAATTTATAATAAAATCAAATCTGAATCTTGTACAGTATTTATTTTTTTTTAGTGATTATAGTGGCATTAGTTGCTTCTCTACAAGTGGAAGCTCTCCTAGTCAACCTGCACCACCTGTTCTTAAGGAAGCTTTTGTGACTAAACTTCATCTGGAGTGGGAATTAAGGCCAAATGATGACAATTATACTCTTCAGATGGAAGATGAGAAGACAGTAAGTACTTAATTTGTGTACACATGCTTGAAGGGTACTATTATTATCTTTTTTTAATTTTAATTCATTCAGAAAGTCTACATAATGTATTTTATTTATGTTCTTAAGGAAAATTTTTACAAATAGATAATAAAAATTTTCAAGTTAATAATACTTATTTTCTCTTCTGTTGAAATTTGTATGATGAATATTTTATATTAAATATTTTGTGCATTCTATATTAAATTTGTATGTAAATTTGTATTTGTATAGCTCTCATGCTATAAGCTGTTATTCAAAAGGAAAATATGTTGAAATTGGATTGACTTATTTTTAAAATTAAATCTACCTTAAGTAAATAAATAATAAAGAATAATTTGGAAAAATGTTTTAAGGAACAAATTCTTTAATGCTTAAAACACTTGAATCTAAATGGTAAGGAATTTTGCGAATTTAATGGTAATGATACAAAAATTCCAGATATTTTTTCACAAATTTATTATGTGATTGATTTTTTTGCAAGTTAAAAAATGTTTCTTAATCTGATGAGAACTTTCTTATACATAAAATGAAAGACAATTTTCGAAAACTGGCAATATATTTTAATAAAGATATCTGACATTAAAATGTTTGATTATTTTACAATATTTGTTGTGAGGTATTATTACAATTCAATACATTTGATTAATTGCAACTATAAATAATAATTTAAATTATTTAATTTTTAGTTAAAATTTCTTTGTGTTTATGTATTGCTAAAGTAAAGTAAATTGAATAAAAAAAAATTTAAAGCTACTTTAATAATTTATGGTGAAAAAGATTGAGGGGATGACAACATTTCTTGAGGGAGGGTGGCAGAATTTCTCCATGAAGGTGCAAAAATATAAAGCACATTATCAATTTAAGAAAGATAAAAATTTAAGTATCACTGATATAACTTATATTTATGTTTTATATATTACATTGTTTATATGCATATAAACCGAATAATCTTTATTGTCATTCTTTGTTGTCTAAAAGAGAAAATAACTGGTATTATTTTTAACTTCTTGTTTTCATTTCTATATTAATAAAGTGTAAAAGGAAATAACTTAATTTTAGATTGACTTTTTTTATTTATTTTGTATAAAGTCAAGATTCTTTGAAAATTTATTTATGCTAAATCAAAAAAATTTGAAATCCCTGCATACTTTAGACAATACTTAATCAAATAATATTTTTATCTTTAGCATCATGGATTTCTGTCTGTGTATAATGGAAAAGATACTTCATATACATGTTCGCAGTTACTTCATAAAACAAATTACAAATTTAGATTAAGTAGATGACATATTTTGGAAATAAATAAATACCTTGTTTATTAGGAAAGTGCTGTTAATAAATTATTTTAAAATGTGGTATATTGTTAATAAATAATACATGTCCGAAGAAAGGAAAGTGTTAGAAAGAAATACAGATCATTTTTATATCCGTAAAGAATTAATTACCGTCTCCATTTGGTGTTTAATTGTTATATATTCAACTTGCTTTTTATTGTATGTAAAAAAGTTATAGTTTTGTTAATTTTTTTCTTAATTTAAAGCAAATGAAGATTTCTGGCAATATGAACTGAATTTTAATTCTTTTTATTTTTTTTAAAATCAGTAGATATATTTTTTCATTTAAAAATGGAAAAATTATGTGTTTAGAATATTTAATTAATATATCTTTATATTTTGAATGTGACATGAGCTAATTTTTATTGTGTTTAAAGTATTTAAATTTTGTAACTTTCATAGATTTATTATTACTTATCAAAAATTACTTATACACTGAAAAGCTGCTGAATTGGGAATTCCTGATAAGTTATGAGTTGCTGTTTCTTTGGGTTCGATAACACATGCTATACAAGACATGCATTCAAACCTTTCTATGGAAATTGTTTCAGAAATATGATAGCAAATATCTGTCAGAATTTTTCATAAATGTTAAGGAAGCTAGTGATGAATGTTGCACAATGTTTACCAAAGTATCTCAGTGATGTTCAATAGGATCAAATTTGACTTCTCAAAGATTGTTTCAGCAAGTAAATTAAATGGAATCCTCTTCAAACCAGATAGTACCAATCAGAGTATTTGACTAGAACAATTGTCCTGGTGGTATACTGTATTCCATCTGAATTGTAAAAAGACCTGAAAGAAAGTAAATGATCACTCAACAGATCTATATATTTAGATATAGTGAGGTTGTTTGATACACTAATACAAGTTCCAAACTTTGCCAAATGTATATACTCCCATATCATCGTTAGTCCACCATGACTTTGTACAATTTTATCATTGCATGTTAGAACTATGCTCCTGAGTGTTATTTGTAGTTTAATATCAATTTAAAATTGTTGGAATTCAAACAACATTTTATACTACTCACTTTAAATTTTCAATGGCCAGTCATAGTGATTTTTAACACATTCAAGACATTGAATGCACTGGAATGTAATAAGAAGTGATCCTAAAATCCGTATTATGAAGCTAGTGCTACACAGTTCTTTAACTAACTGTGCGACAGATATTCTCATTGAGTTGGGTATTCATGTGAGCTAAGATTTGATGGTGTTATCTAAATATATTGCGGTTGAGTCTTCAAGAATCACAATCATTCTAGGCTTTGTATTCTTTGCAATTTGCCTGATCACTCTTTTTCTACTATCCAGGCACTCTTGTTGCTGGGGTACATACATCTTTAATTTTTAACCATTTCTTAAACTGAAGGATACACACTTCCAGCAGTTATTATCTGATATATTGCATCCAAATTGTGAGTTTTACTCATCATATAATTTTTAATAATTGTTTAGAGAGGGCTACATTTCCATTTATGTACATCCTATGGCAGAATACACATATTTGCAAAAATGAAGTAGCAGTGCCACAATATTTGCATAACTGCTTATCCATAATTCAATTGCATTTCGTGTGTATTTGTTATAAAAATTGCTTAAACATTTAAAGTGCTTGTAAGTTAACTAGTGTTTTAATTTCAGTTAAGTGCCAGTAATGATGAAGGGTCTTCTCCATGGAGTCAGGTTGTAACTTACACAACATTGCCAGATAAGCCAAACAAACCTGGAAAGCCATGCATTAAAGGTCGAACCCATTCTACCTTTTTCAAAATAGCATGGGGTAATTTTTTTTTTTTTTTTTTTTGTCAAAATATTTAGTAGCTTTTAGAAAACTTCATAAATATTTCTTAAATTAAGTAGTAGTAAAAATGTTATTTTATTGAATTTTGGTGCATTTTTTTTTTTTTTTTTTTTTTTTTGTATCTTTTTGTAAAGTTCAAGTAGATAGTTTGTATTATGAAAATATCCATCTTTGCTATGTTGCGCTTACTATAAAGTCAACTAAAAACTGACTGTTGTTTTTCTTAAAATTTACTCGAAAAACATATTTTAATTGTTTGAAGCTTTAAAATTTTTGTTAATAATTATGCTAATATATATATATATATATATATGGGATCATGTCATTTCAGAACCTCCTAAAGAAGATGGAGGATGTCCTGTCACTGAATACACTTTGGAAATGGATTCTGGTGATGGTAAGTAGTAATTTAATAAAATATGGTTTTATAAATTTATTATTTTGCACCAGATTATTTTGTTCACATGTCCTTAAATTTTAAAGGGTTTGAACCCATATATACTGGTGAGGAAGTAGAACATCTGTGTGAGCATTTACAACCTGGAAAGTGTTATTCTTTCAGAGTTCAATGCAGCAGCCTTGGTGGTAAAAGTGAGGTGTGTATACTTTTGCTTAAATCAATTATCAATAACAAAAGTTTGTTTGTTGTTATGAACCTTAATAGATTCTGGCAGTGCTTTTTATCTTGGGCAATTGCAATATTTTAGATAACAGCATAACTCCTTTTTTGATGATGAGTGCATTTATATTGAATAAATTTCACGTTTAATCAAAAAGATAAAAAAAAAAAAAAAAATTACAGTGGACAGGAAAATGATTGATACAGTATTTATTAATTTCTGAGAATCATTTTTTAACAATAAAAGAAATGGGAGTCTCTTTTACTTGAATGAAGTTATTTGTTGAATTTGTAGCTTATTGTTGAATTTAAAATTATTTTTCTTAAATTTTTTTTTCTTTAGAAAATAGAGCACCGTACATTATTAATTAAATATTTGATTAATTAGACATTATTAATCAAATTTTTATAATTTATGGGGATCAGTTATTTTATATTTTAATAGAAATTATCAAAATTGTCTTTTTTTACTTTTTAAATTTCATTAATAATTTTTTTAGAAATCTATTTCAAAGTTTATTTTTCATATTAAATTTTTTATTTGATTCTAATTGTATCTTAACTATATAGTATTCACAAACTGGCTGTGTGGTTACTTTGCCTGTTATACCAGGGAAATGTGAACCACCAAAGTTGCATGGTAAACCTAAACCTTCATCTGTGCATTTGAAGTGGGGTAAGTATAAATTTTGTTGCTACTGCAGTACATTCTTGCTATTTTTGATGTTTTCTCCTACTAAACTAAATATCTTTACAAATTTAAATACATTTTCTTTACTTGTATATAAAAATACAAAGATAAACTACTTCTAAGAAACTTTTTCTTAAATTAAAAATCTTATTAATGATACTTATGAAATGCAGTGAAACAAACTCTAAAAATCATTGCATAGTTTACTCATATTATCATCCTTATGATAATAAGATATTGGAGAAATAATCTAAATGTAATTTGTAGTAATCTTATGTAATGATTTGTAATCTAAAAATTCAATTATTCAAAATGTTTCATTCTTTTCAGTCATTATTTCCCCGTTTCTCAGTAATTGGGAAAAACTCTTAAAATTTATGTATAATTGTCAATATGGAAATCATTACAGAAACTGTTATAATTTTTATATCAATTTATATTTTCGATAAATAAGAAACATTTAATATATTGTTACAATTTTATATAGGAATATCAAGACATTATACAAATTTTCCTAAAATTTGAATGCCTCTTTAATTATTTATTTGGGTTTTTAAAAATTAAAATTAAAATATGTTTATTGTTTTATATTTGTGTAAAACTTATGTACTTATTTAATCTTTTAGTGTATCCTGAATATGATGGAGGTAGTGATGTTTTGGGTTATGAACTGGAACTTATTAATCCTGATGAAACTTCAAGAATTGCTTACAAAGGAGTCAATACAGACTGTGTTGTAGCAGGATTATTACCTGGAAGAAAATACAAATTTCAACTTAGAGCCTACAATAAAATTGGGGTAAGATAGGACAGATATTCACCTAAAATTGTTCTTTCATGCTAAATAAATTTTTTTTTAAAAACAAATATATCTTTGTATATATCTTTTGTATATACTCTTGTATATAATTTTTCATTTATTAATTTTGAAAGAAGAATGCAGGGAAATAAAAACCTTCAGATTTTTTTAAGTTAAACAAATCGATTTATTTTAAATATTGTGCTTTTTTCATATATATATGTTCGAAATTTTTTTCCTGCATAAGGCTCCTAAATTTTTTTCACTAATGCAATTATTAATTGAAAACCATAAGTAGTGTTTCTCAGATTGTGGACGGCAAGTTCCAAGAAGGGGTATATTGTGGGAGAGAGTATATATCTTCTATTCTATCTTCTTGCTTTGCCATAAAACATAGTTATTTAAGGGTTTTTTTTTTATAAAGACCTTCTTAAATTGCTACTATTTATACATAAGAATGAGGCTAGAAATAGATATAGATAATAATGAGGCCAGAAATAGATATAGATAATAATGAGGCTAGAAAATAAATGTATATGCAATAGTTTTTTTATAAAGAAGATATCAAAAGCAGCTTTTTATTTGAAAATTTAAAATATTAGAGAAGAGATGAAGAGTTTAGAAAAAGTACACATATTCAAGAAATAACAACAACAATGAAAAAATTCATTCATAATTATGAAGACATTTTGTTAAATAGTTCTATTTGAATATATTTCATAAATCAATTTGAAAAATATTGCTGTTTATGCCTTTTGTTGCATAACTTGCTGCTATTTTTCTTTCAGAATGGTTCATGGTCTGACATTTTTGAAGTGACCAGCGGTGCTGGAGTGCCTGATCCTCCTATCTTCAGTCAAATAGCACCTCGATCTCCACATTCCATATTTGCTTCATGGGAGGAACCTTTTCACAACGGCGCTGCCATTTCTGAATACCGATTGGAAAGCAAGTGCAATGATAGAGATTTTGAAATGGTGAGAAAATTCATCAATGCCTTGAAATGAAAGTTTTGTGTAAAAATAAATGACGATAAAAAATTAAAAATATTTATCTGCAAATACAATCAATTATATTTTTGTCGTTATTATTATTTATAGTCAGATCTTTTAAGCTTTAATCTGCATGAACATACAATACATTTATTTAATGATAGTTGTTGTTAAGCAGTAAATAACAAACAGTCTGATATATGAGCTGCATAAATAAAGATATTTGTCACGGTGTAATTATCTTTAATTTCTTTTCATTCAGAATTTTCTTATTAGCTTATTCAGCAGGTCAAGAAATTTTTAATAACTGAAATATACAAAATTTATTATAAGATAAAATTAGGAAATACAAATAAAAATTATAATAAAATAAAAACTTCATTATTCTTTATATGCAATTAAAATATCTGCATATATATATACATTTATTCAAGTGGAATATGGTGTTTTCAGGTGTATTCTGGAACATTATCTTCAGTTGAAATCAAATCATTGATTCCTGCCACTATGTATCATTTTCAAGTTCAGGTGAGTTTTGTAAATTGTTTTAATAATGTTCTTTTCTTTTGTGGTAATACTGCATTTTGTTATTATTTAAAGAATAAGACTTGCATCAGTATAGAAAAAATAGTTATAAATATTTCTTATTCTGTTAGAATCCCTTGAAAAATATCATTTAGTTATTTCCCCATGTGAAACCTTCATTTGATTGCTATCCTCATGCTTTGTTTTTGGAAACTAGCAATTTATATAAAAATTGCATTAAGCTATCTCTTTTCATGCTAACATTATTTAACAAAATATTTAGTTTAAATTTATTGTATTTTATTTGTTATTATTTCAGGCATTGAACTCTGCTGGAGCAGGTCCTTTCAGCGAGTGTGTGAGCTGCCAGACTTTGCCTTCTTCACCTGGTACTGTGTCCACTGCCAACATTAAAACCATTGTGGGCTCCTCTACCATAGCCTTGTCTTGGAAAGAGCCCAATAACCATGGCTCCCCCATTCTTAGTTACAACATTGAGGTTGGAGACACTTTGCATACAACAGATGGGGACAATCCCGAAATATGCATCGAAGGTTTGGTCCCTGAAACGACATACAAGTAATTTTTACCTTTTTTTTTTTTACAAGTTTATTTTGTTATGTGTGTGATAGAAATTTTTATAACGCATTAAAAAAAAAAAATCTGAGAAAAATAATTTATACATATTAAAAAAAAGCAAATTGGTCTGCTCAAGTAAATTTTATAAACTTAATGAAATTCATGTTTTATAATATTACTCTAGTAAGGAATTTAGAAATAAAATTGATAAAATAAATTAAACTGCAATTTCTGAAAAATTATTTTTCATTAAAAATAATTTGATTTTTGACCAAATAAAATAAATATATATTGGTGGTTTTGCTGGTGAAATCTTTAAAAAAAATTTTTCTTTTCCTTCAGAATTCGTGTTCAAGCAATAAATAGTGTGGGGCCTGGTCCTTTCAGTTCCCAAATAAAGATTGTTACCAGAGGACTTCCCCCACTCCCTCCCATCTTAGAATGCTGCAGTGTTTCATATAATAGCTTACGCCTGAAATGGGGAGATGGCAAAAACACAGACATGAAAACTTTCACTCTTGAAATGGAAACTCCTCAAACGAAGAGGTATTGAAAAATTTTTTTGACTCCAATTGTAATTGTGTTTGGATTGTACCTTAACGATATAGGGGTAGTTGAATTGTACATCAAAATAAATGTTCTCAAACTTAGTTTCCTTTAGTCTTCAGAATATTATTTTATTAAAATTTAAACAGTAAATTTGGGTTATGATAATTTAGCCAACAAATATTTTTTTTAATCAAAAATTCAATTATTTGAAAATGAAGTCCAAATTTTGGTAATGTGTATTGAAAATTGCACTCAATATAGATACTTTAATGTATTTCAGCAAATAAGTTTTTATATTAGAAATCAATATATATTTTTCTTTTTTTATTAAAAAGCATATTGTATTTAAAAAATTTATTTAATTATTAATTCACAAATAATTTGCTTAATTTTCATTGTAATGTAATTTCTTTCTGGTGCTTATTGCTTTTTAGATTTGTTCCTGTATACCAAGGCCCCAGCAATACTTTTAAAGTCACAAAACTGCAAGAGATGAACCTGTATAATTTTAGAATCTATGCATCCAACGAAGAAGGAGATGGCCCTCCTTCCAATATTTTCACCTTCAATACACAACGAGCACTTCCGTCAGCTCTCAAAGGTATTATTGGTTGTTATATCTGTGTTATGATTTTAAATATGTGTATATTGGTTAAATAAGATTCTTTTGTAAAGTGCACTAATTTCCATTGATTGTGAGGAAGGGAAGTTTCATTTTTTTAAAAAATTATTTCAAGAATTTTTTTTTTTAAATTAAATAAGTTAGAAAAAATAAAATAACAGTAAGACATGGAATATTTCTTGCTTCATTGATTACAGCTCATGTTTACAGTTTGTAAAATTTTTCTTTTATTTTTTGGTTTACCTGAAATATTTTTGAATGCCTGTATATACTGTTTGATTATGTCTTACAAAGAAAGATATCGAACTGTTCATCACTGATTTGATTGAAATTTATACTATGTACAAATGATTAGAAAACTGGAAGAAGTAGTGAAACTCACATCACGGTAATATAAAAAAAAAAAATTGAGTTGGAAAAATGTAATCACTTTTATACTGCTGCAAATGGCATGTAATTCATGGCTTAGTATTTCAGCAAATTTCTTTTAACAGTATAAAATCAAAACTTGAATTTTTCAAAGATTAGAGACTACTTTTTGGTCAGAGAGCTTCTTAGCCATGACCTTTTCATAATATAAATTCAACTAAATTGAGAACGCACGTTACTGAACCTCTTTTTGTAAATTAATAAATGAATGCCAGATGTTGTATTGGTCATATAAAAGTGAATCAAAATTGATGAATTTTATCAAATTTATTAGATGCTTGAGTAAAATGTTTATATTTCTTGATTAAATATTTAGATTTTGGTACTATTTTACTGCATCACTCTTGAATTTTTTTGTTGGTTTATAGTTTTGTCCAAATTATATATTTGTTAGGAATTGCTAGTATGGGTTTTATCTGTCTGGATTATATGTGAAAATCTTATTTATAATTTGCCTTCTACAATATTCAATTTCTTTTGCCTATAAATTTTGGTATTATGTTTTCTTAATTTTAAATAGAAACCTATTTTTTTTTTTTTTTTTGATATTTAGATTCTAAGCATCCTATTTTTACTCCAATTACAGATAATTGTTGAAATGTATTTAAATATCTGTATTAAGTGACTTTCCTAATATATTGTAAGATTTTGACTTACTTTTTTTAGTTAAATGGTGCAATTCAATCAGTAATTAAAAAAAAAAACTATTGTGTGTATTTTTCCTGTTAAAAGTTTTATAATTTTTTAAATTTTAAAAATTCTTTTTTGTAGGTCCCAAAGTATCGAATATCACTGAGACATCTTGTAATATCGAGTGGCTATCTGCAAAAGCAATAGGAGATGACATGCTGTCTTATAGACTACAAATTGGCACTAAGGAATCTGATTTCCATGTGGTAATACTTAAATATATGACTTAACACATATCTTTAGTTCATTTTAGTGATAACTTTACATGATTTGTATACTAGATGAATTTGAAAATTTCAAATTATTTTATTGCCATTTGAATGTTTTTAAAAAATATTTTACAATAAAATATATCATTTATTTATGCACTGAAAATTATTTTAAGAATTTAAAAATTTTATTACTTTATAAATTTAATTATCATTATGCATTATCATATGTATATAAAATATTGTATTGTTAAATTGTGCATGCTTTCATATTTTTCTCATATATACACTCAAGAGCCAAAACATTATGACCACCTGTCAATAAATGAGTTGGCCCACCTTGGCGCGCGCAACACAGCTTCAACCTGCCTTGGCATGGATTAACACTACCACTTAATACCAGTTAAATACCACTTCCACCTGATCGCGTGCCATCCACGTCATCCAGGCGAGTTCATTGCAAAATGTAATGGTTTGGTCATAACGTTTTTGCTCTTGAGTGTATATGTATTATATAATTATTATTATGATGTATGTATATAATTATTATTATAAATTATATATATATATTATAATTTATCTTTCCTCAGGTGTATACTGGAATTCAGACATCTTTTACAGCTAATGATTTGTTACCTGGCACAGAATACTCTGTTCGGGTGGCAGCTGTTAGACACTGTAGTGATGGAGAGCTCCCTGGCCCTTTTAGTGCATGCACAGTTTTTTGCACAACTTCTACCCAGACTGTCCATGTAGAGCCTTCCAAACCATTCTCTATTGGTGGTAGTTGGAAAAATAGGGAGCCAATGACGGACCAACAGTGGGCCATGATCATTTTGTGTGCATTTACTGTCATCGCCATTTTTGTTGCCATGGCGATTCAACACATTATGTCTTAGCAGAAACTATCCATTCCAATCTTTTTTTATTTCTCCTCACCCCTTTTTCTTCTTCCAGTGTATATATATAAATATTTTTTTTTTTTTTAAAAAATTCTAGAAAAGGGAGGAGGAAGAAAGAAAAATATTACCCCTTTCACACACAACAAAATAAAAATGAATCCATATTGTACATATGTATGCTGTATATGTGTATGTGTTTTTGATTTGGTAAAGTGTGTAACAAATTTTATTTTCTTGATAAAGATGTGAGCTTGTTATAATGTGGGGTGTGCATTGAAAAAAAAATTTTTTTTTTTCCTTTGAGAGAATATAAAAAAAATAATAATAAAAACTCACTCTTGATTAAGATTAATATAATCAAGGAAATATTTTTATAGGAAGATTGCTCTTTTATATATATATATATATATATATATATATATCTATACACATTCCTATTTCAGCTACCTCTCTGATATTGTTTTGGGAGGAGAGGTTATATTAGTCTATGTGTGCAATGTGTTCTTCATCTATGGTGCTGTTCTCATTTGTACAGTGGCGCTTTCATATTGGGGTTTATGTGCATGTTGTGGGTGCTGGCTTTTCGCAGAAAAATTGAATCCTTCTCACTTGAAACCTCACCCATTTTTTGCCATGATTTTCCTTACCTCACTACTTTTTTTTTTTTTTTTTTTTTATCTTAGGTTTTCTTTTATGTATAAGATCCTTTTTTTTTCCACTGTGGAAATGTGATAGTTGTTTAATCAAACTATTTAATCATAATCCATTTTTTTCCATTATTAGATATTTAATATTTGAGATATTTGTTTGGGGCATTTTTTTGTGTAATTTAAATACTTCATGTATGAAAGTAAATAAATAAATAAAATATTATATAATGTTTATTATTTTTCTGATAGTTTATATAAGCATTTGTTGTTCTTGTTTTTGTTTTTTAATGGGATGATCAGGGTGATATAAAAAAAAAAAAAAAAAAGCACAGGTAAATACATGAATGTTTATTAATAAAATAATTTTAAGTCATTGATTTCAATATACGTTTTAAGTGGATTAGACATTCAGTTCAGTTTCGTATTTGTTTTTACAGTGTTTTGTGAATCCAATAAAGATTTCTTGGGAATATTTTTAAAAATTTTTTATTAAAATGTATTACAAAACTACTAAATATTACTGATGGGCATTTTGTTTTTTTGTTTTATATACTTTAAAGTGAAGATTAAAATGTTTTAAATTCAATGATTTGAAAATGTGTTTCCCATTGAATTATTTTCAACATTTGTTTCCATCTTTTCTGATTTATTTATATAGAAATGATAATTGAAAGTTATGAATGATGCAATTAGAAGGAAACATGATAATCCTTCAATGTGTAGCACACTGCAATAAATTAAAACTATGGGATTTAAAACGTTGAAGGTTTTCCTAAAGATACTAAACATATTTTTCTATTTCTCCTAATTAAAAAAAATATATATAAATATATATATATAGATATATTTTTCAAATAATTCTATAAGTATATTCAATAAGTAACAATTAAAATTTTACTTTATTTACAATGTGTTAATGGTGCACAAAATTTAAATATAAATGTTGGGAATTATAATGGTGCACAAAATTTCATACGTTATAAAACGATTTGTGTCAGGCCTGTTTGGCCTGTGGTCTTAGGAATGTGGCCTGGGATTTAATCATAGCTTTTCTAATTATGTTGCAAGTTTTAAGTAATTAATTTATTTTGCAATTCTGATTTAAAAATGTTTAAAAAAGAAGCTACCATTTAATAAAATAAAAACTTCTTGATCTGCTCAATGATAATAAAAAAAAAAATTACTATTATATTTTTGCTTTTTTGTCTTGATTGCTATTTCAAATTGTACATGTTCACTCTTTTTTACTTAATAACTGTCATTTTCAATTAGTAAAATTTTATATGGGTTTCTGGAAACTTTTATTCCTTAAGAAAGAAGGTTGAACACCTCAGTTTATAGGATGTAGTACTTTTAGTTATGAAAATGGTCACCAGAGTGTTTAGGCTACATGCATGAAGCGTAATCAGTCCAGTGCTTGTGCTTATTTTGTTATGTACAACTAGTGATACATTTTCAAATTTGTGGCACAATTTTTATTTTTTTTTTGCTTTATTTGAAGAAAAGTTGTAATTTTCTGTTGCTTATTATTATTATTAGATATTTTTTCTTTAAATTATTTTTCTTTTGATTTGAAGAATAATATTGGGTATTCTGATTATCAAATCTGCTTAACAATTTTTGAGTATTTGCAGAGGCAAAGTACTTATTAAAAAAGTAATTTTTCTGAAGAAGGTACGTCATGATTATCATGGTGAGCAATCTTCAAAAATGTGTGCCTTCAGTTAGACATTTATCCTATGATATTTTGTGTGCCACTTATTAGTATGAGCATTATTTTAATGATGTTAAAACTGTCATTCTCCTTTTGTTTTAAATTAAATCTAGCAATTTTATTTGTGAAAATCATGCCACATATTTTTATCTGATTCCACATAAAATATTCAGTATTAATTCAAAATAAATTATCTAACTCAAAGGATGAAAAGAATTTGAAATTTAATTTTAATATTCTGATTGATTGTTCATTTGGTTGATTTATAATATTGAATGATTATTTTTATAATTATTTTAGTTTTGACATATTTTAATCATAGAAATTTCATTGCAGAATAAGTTTTTAACATTTGAAACTTTTTTGTAATATTGGCATGGTTTACTTCAAATCTTCAGGTGTTAATGTTTTATTGGATTTTTTTTTTTTTTACTACAAGTTTTGTTTACTTTTTAAAATGTAATTTTTGTTGTAATTTTCTGGGAAAGTATTTTAATATAAAATAAAATCGTTTTGTTATATTATGTGGTTATGTGCAGCACTTGTACAATAAATTTTTTTTTTGTTATTGTATGTTTTTAATTTATTCTTTGACTTGTCTTCTTTACTTACAACAAAAAATATTATCTTATTAAACATGTTAGCAGAAATAAATAATTGAATCTTTTATATTGAATAACCTTCAAGTTTTTATACTGTCAAGTAATTTGAATTATAAAAAAAAGAAACCAGCCATTAAACTCTTTTGGCTCGATTTTGCCCTACTTCAAGCAATCAGATTTAATTTAAACATTGTAGACTTATCAAGGAACGAGGACAATAAAATATTTTGATAAGTTTATTATCTCATCATGATTAGGATCGGCAGGATTTGTGATTTTCTTTTAACTTATGAAGAGCAATTTAACCCATGTAGAATGAAAGTATTCAGTAAAGACATTCAAACCTACGTGGGACAACGGATAACGTGCCTGACTACTTTCCCTGGAGGAGATTCCCTGTTCGAATCCTGTTTGGCTCGACATATTCACATTTAGCCTTTGTTTTACTCACAATTAAATTATTGTAAGAACTATAGTTCCAGTCTTCCATACCGGGACTCATTTAAATATTATAGTTCAAAAACATGCTTTTAATCAAACTAAAAAGTAAAAACTAAATTAATAGTTTAAAAAAAAAAAAAAAAAACGCTTTTTAGAGTTAATCAAACTAAAAAAAGTAAAAAACAAATTAATAGTTTAAAAAAACTAAAAACATGCTTTTAGAAAGAATTTTTGAAAGAATACAGAAAAATTGATTTTAAAACAATTTATTTTGAAACAGATTTATTTTTTTTTTTTTTCCAGTTTGTATTTTGTTGCAATGTCATCATTTTCAATACTAACTGTGACCTTCCATGACTTGGGTTAATGTGGAACCTCTGACGTATCTTGAGCTATATTTCTAGAAGTAAGACTTCTATATACACCTCTTGAAAACAACCATCCACACATCCCTGATATCTTGGTGAGTGTCCTGATACTTCAATTAGTTTTAAGGTGACAGGAGAGATCAAACTGCTTTTTAGCTCAACTGTCTACTGTTCATTTAAAAACCCTCGTATTTTCCATAGTGCTAAGAAATTTCCAGTTTGCACCAAGTGTAGTAAGGAAGAAGTCATTCTGCAACTTTTAACTATCTGCGTTAACTTGGTGCTTGAGGACTTCTGAAGAGACCAATTTATGTTTGGGAGGTATTTAAGGCGAACGAAACCATGAATCTGATCTGATTCAGATCAGAGATATTAGAAAGAAGAAGAAAAATCTTAACTTTTCTCTAAATATAAATTTGATTATTAAAGTGATATTTGGCTCTTTCAGATCCGGCACAGATTTCCCACTGCGCGTTACAGAAATGTTTGGTATGTAGACGGCTTTTGAGGGTCTTGCTCATAAAAAGTAGCCCTCAGAGGGTACTCACACATTGTGGAATCGTGGGAAATGAATATAAACCTACATATTAAAAAAGGAGCCTTGCAGGTCCAGAGACCCACGAGACATCATTTCATTCTTCAAGGCTTTTTGACAAAATATGATATTCAAACGCATCTTTAATTTGGAGGCATTTAAAAGCAAGAATTGGGCGATCCTCAACGGACATCATTTGTGTTCCTGATACCCAAAGAAAAGCTACTGTCGCACATTTCGGATTAAACAAATCATGACTGTCTGAGATCTTTTATCTTCCGTATCGGCATCATGGATGTTTGTGAGTGGTTCGCAATATACATTAAACTGTTGGTCCCGGTCTAATAGACCAAAGTGGAAAAAAAATTACCGTAGAGCGACAAAATCAATCCATATCGGCATTGAAGTCTTCCCAGATTATACTATTTGTGACTCATCAACAAATAACAACTGGACATTTAAACGTGTGCTTTGCATTAAGTGTATTGTTGAAACACACTGGAGAGCTCGTGAACTGATGATATAAGTGCTAATCTGTTTGTGGCATTAGCTAAATAAAATATTTGAAGGACTTTGGATCAATTTAAAGACACCAATGACGAATATTGAGCAGTGTGTTTAGAATCCTCATTTTAATAAATTTTTTTTCATTGCTGAAATATTGGCCTAACTGTTTTGCAATTTTTTAAAGTTAATGGTCCATTACATTATCTTCAATTGGTGAAGTTTTCTAATTCTGCTTTTGACGTTTGCAGCACACAAAGACACGTTTCATTATTCAAACTATGTTCTTTAGATTAAGTTCATTTTTTTTTTTATCTCCATTGTATTATACGAGTATTGGAGGCAAAAAAAAAAATTGATCTCGTCCACTAGTAGAACCTACTCCAGGACAATATGGGCTTATTTATCTTTGATTTTTCAAGGTGGCGACAAAACCGGAAAGTTAGGAGATTTTGTCGATCTGGGAAATTCGTAAAAATATAAAATTCTTCACTTTAAACCAAAAATTTTAAAAATTAAAAAATAATTGTTTGTCGAAACATTTTTAGTCTTATTTTGCTTGATTTCAAACCTTTTGTCATACCATTCAAGTTGGTAGTCTTAGCAATTCAGCAACCTTTTCAAAGACATTGAAACCCAATTAAAAATTTTTTGTTGAATATATCGGGGTTTCTTTACGGGGGACTAACTAAATTCAGAATAAAATATCTTCGCAAAATAACTCAAAAAAATGAAGTAAAATGTTATTTAATATTATTATAAGCTAAAATAATAAAAAAAATTAAACTAAAGGATGATAGAACGGCATCTTTAGCAATGAATTTATGTGAAAAAAAATTTCAAAGGGCAGGTGAAGGTCACAAAACTGACCGATTCGGTTGAAATCGGCGTCCGTAGATAATTTTAAAATTCATAGGAATTAATTTTCATTAATTTTTTTCAGGACAAAAAAAAAAAAAAAAGTGGGAGGATCC
Source organism: Caerostris extrusa (assembly GCA_021605095.1). Taxonomy (NCBI): domain Eukaryota; kingdom Metazoa; phylum Arthropoda; class Arachnida; order Araneae; family Araneidae; genus Caerostris; species Caerostris extrusa. The sequence goes on along the minus strand of BPLR01014966.1, from coordinate 17,018 downwards.
TTGATAATATCATGTTGACAAAAATTTTTTTTTTTTCTTTTTAGTCTGCAGTAAAATAGAAAAAATTGAATAAAATATTATTAATTATCCAATTACAGCTGTTATTAAGGGCCTGATGGCTAAAAAGACTAGCATTCGATACCACAGGTAGGGCCGGGATTTTCCTATAGGCTAACTGGGCTTCAGCTTAGGGCCTCAAGATCAAGAAGGGCCTACATTCAAACTGTTAGCAAAATTAAAATTACACTATTCTAAAAAACAGTAAACACTAAAACACTGAATCGAAAATAAGGAGAAATTCTACACATATGAAATAAACAAACATAAAAATTTATTTGAATTTTGTTCCTTTGTAAATGTCTGTTATGTTTGATTAGTTATGGTTACAAGTACTATGCGCTGAGAATAAGATTTTTATTTATTTATTTATTATCAGTGCCATATTTTTATAAAGATTAGTACCAATCACAACATGTTTCATTTAACATATTGATATATATCACAGTGATAATGTATTTTATTATCTATCACGTAATTTACAAACTTAAAAATGGGTGGTGAAAGGGTCTCATAAGTGGAAAATCTTAGGGCCTCTTTTCATTTAAATCCGGTCCATCTCGGCTGTGCCATGGATGCTTGTAGTGGTTCGGAATACACTTTAAACCGTAGGTCCTGGTCTAATACGACTGTAGAGCGTTCTTCAGCGATTCGGAGCCAAGTGACTTCTACCTACGGGTGATCCATCACAACAGAAGCTGTCCCTTTACCTCCATCCATGAGTAGACTACTCATGGGATGTCCGTCTCCATCTGTAGAACACTGAGGATGAGTCCCACACAAAGCTAGATTATGTACTAAACTGTTTTAAATTTTTGTCAAGATATAAAAATTTTTTTCAACAATGATTGCATTTTTAAAAAGTAATTTTTGGCCTGTGCATCTCTGCTACAGATATTGTAAATTTTTTTTAAATCCTATCTGCATACCTATTGGTGAGGCCTGAGGGCCAATTGACTAGCGCTCTGGCCTTTGGTACCACAGGCTTCAAATTCGTATACTGGCAGTGGCATGGATGTCTGTTAGTGGTTCGGAATCCACATTAAACTGTAGGTCCCAGTCTAATTAGCCTAAAGTGTGCACAAAATGACCGTGGGGCGACAAACCGAACCTTAAACATCATACTTATTGGATGTCAGATGCTGGTAGAATTTTTGAAATTAACGAAAAATGTTTTTGGATAGAATATTGAAGAAGTTTAGTTTAGAAGTAGAAGTTTCTGCTTATTCATAAATTTTTCTAAGTTTTCCTTCTTTTTCTACCTCCATTTATTTCAAAGCAGAGAAGAAAAAAAGCAGTAAAAAAAAAACAAAACAAAAACATTGAACACAAACTCATGTCACGCCTTATTTTCAGTACTGATAAAGTGATAAATCCATAATGAAATAGCGTTTAAATTGCCACTGTAAATTATGGTAGATTGATAACATTTTGTATTAAATAACATCAGTCTGTGTAAATATTAATTACAAAATCTCCAAGAAATCATATATCATACTAGAATTTCAAAACAAATCTATCACATTTTTTTTTTTTTTTTTAGAAACGCAGAATTAATTTTAATGTATACTCTTGCGTTTTTAGTTGGTTTTTTTTGAAATTTGATACCAGCTTTCTTAAAGAAAATACATAGTAATATATAGTTGTTTATCAAGAAATTTAATTTTTTCGACATGACCAATTCACTGTTTTTATTCTTTTTGAAAACACGTATAACTTATTAGTTATAGGTAAGACATAAAATGTAATGTAAATTATTCTTCAATAAGCGTAAATGCAAAATAAAATGAATTTTAATTTTTTATCTTTTATGATTGTTTTATACTGATGTGATGGTTTCTTCACCATCAAAATCGAATTTTCTATGTTAAAGAATAAAAAAAAATAAAAAAAAAAATAATGTAAAATGAAGTTAAATAAGGCATGTGTCGTTAATAAATAATGTTTCTTTTTTAACGATTTATTGAGTTGTAATATTAAGTGAAAATCCTTATTTAATGCAAATTTACTTATTTTTCATATTCTTCATACGATTATTCTTAAAACAAAACATTTTATCCATTTCTTATTACTTATTTTCATATTTGGGAAAAATAAAAGTAATAGAGAAAGGCGAAATGACGTAGTTCTCAAAATGCAGTAACGATTGCTACCGATTGAAAATATTCAGAGAAATAAAAAGGGACTCATATTAAAGGAACTCAGTATTATGTGTATAAAATTCAATATTACATTTTTATTTTAAAGTACCATGTTTTTTTTTTTTACGCAAAAGCGAATAGAACTATTGGATGAAGTGCGTGCTCGGAAAACAAATTTGTATATTGGAAAGAAATGGTGGCAACAGCTTGTTATCTTATAAAATCGTTTGTTCAATATGTCAATAAAGAAATCTCTTGGAATGATCGACTAAAGAAGTTCACAGCTTCACTTAAAAGAACTTTATGTTTTAACGAAAATTATTTTTTAAAAAAGGGTTTGTTTTGTATGTGCATATTATATAGAATGAAAATTTTAATACAATTTTAACACTCCCTAAAATCTGAAATAAAGAAAATAGACACGTATAGCACAGTTCTTTTGTTCGTACCATAATAAGCCGCCTTACACGAACTCGGAGTTAAGTTGTTCTTTATATTTTTTCGTCTGCTATTATTTTGATTTCGTATATTCTATTGTTATTCTATTTCGTTTATTCTACTTTGATTCTGCTGGTGTTCTCAAAACAATTGTGGAATATCTCGGGAGGAAAATATTTAATAAAATTGCAGTACTTTATACAATGAACTGTATAAAGTTTCACTTCTAAATTATTGTTTTTGTTAGTCTTTAGTACCAATTAACCTAAATTTAAATATATTTATATGCATTTAAATATATTATATGAATTTGATTGATGCGATTTCATCGTCAGGATATTGCTGTACATGTGACAGCGTTGCATAAAGTGTTCTTTGTAGGTAAAAGTGTTTATGGCCAAATTGCAAAAAAAAAAAGAACCGTTGGAATTTGGCGACTTTTTTTGGCTCCAACTGAGCGTTAAGTGGCTGTATTGTTTGTAATTCACTTCGCTTACAATCGCAACCCTTTTCTTAGTGTTTGACGAAAGAGCTTTTGCTGCTGCATCCCCTATTCTACGATTTTGCCGTAATTTTTTTTTTATTTACTAATTTATTCGCAAAATAAAATTTAAAAATACAACCAAGGGTAGCAGGTCTGATCTTATGACAGACCTGTTACTCCATATAATTTTTTTTTCCTACTGCACTACATTCAAGAACACGTGCATAGTTTAATTTCAGATTTTGTGGAAAATTAGCAAATTGCCAAATTGGACGGATTCAAACTGAGTAGTGTAATAATAGGAAGGAAGGTCATAGGGTAATTACGCGGTTTTATTATAAAACTGCAGTTAACTAGAGTTATTAAACGCCCTAGAGTTATAAGGAATCCTTTACTAAAATGGCGTAGGACGGTCTTTTGGCAGGTAATACAGCTTGAATTCGCCTGTGAATCGAATTATACAGTGCTGAATAATGTTTGGAGGAATATTGAATCAGTTTTTCATGGAGATAATGTGAATGTTCCAGGAGAGATGCAGGTGGTGGATATATATCGATTCCGTATTGAACACTCCAAAAATAGACCATAAGGGTTCGATGATATTGAGGTCGAGAGTGTGAGGTCCAAGGTAGATACTTTCTGCCTCATGTTCATCAAACCCCTGATCGGACAAGTCCCGCTGCATAAATAGAGAGCATTATTATCCTGGAAAATTCCATCTTTTGCAGGAAACAAATTTTGCGTCACAGGATGGACCTGGTCAGCTAAAACTTCTATACTTCTCTCAGTGATCATTCCTTTCAGAGCTTCGATTGGGCCAGCAGAAAACCACGACATTTCAGCCCATACCATGACACATCCACCTACATGCTTGACATTTGGAAGGAGACAATCATGATCATACGCTTGAGCAGGTGTCCTCCAAACGTGCATCTGTCCAGTTGTGGGGAAAAGTGTCAAAGATGATTAATCTAACCATATCAATCAATCGTATCGTCTATCTAACCATATGAATAAATCTATATCGTCTTCCACTTATCAATCGACCAGGTTTTGTGATTGTGGCACCCTGTAGATGACGTTTGGCATTAACAGATGTGTGTACAAGTGGCATGGGAATTACTGCTCTGTCGTGTAAATGTCTTGTTTATATGAAGGTGCCTCCTAACTATAATTATTGACACCGTAGAATTTAGATGCTGATTGAGTTCTGTGGCCACTTTGGCTGCAGTTGTTTTCTTTTTAGACATCACAATTATCTTCAATACTCTTCGTTTTCTATCACTTCTTCTGCTTCTGTCCACTTCGTTTTGGTGAGTTAGTCCTGCCATGTTGCGTGAACGTTATTGTGACTTTAGTAGACAACGTACCTCCAGAAACACCTAAAAGGCTGGAATGTTTCGATCACAATTGCTCTTTGCTAGTCGGGTACCTACAGTCTGGCCTCTATGAAGGTCTATGAGATCTGACATTTTAGCTTTGGATAAAAATCCAAGACGTATACAACTTCACTAAATCTCCTCCTACTACCATGATGTATACTTTTTATATTAAAAAATGGTAGCTAAGATTACATTTTTAATTACGTGCCGCATTCGTAAAATGACACTTTAATTCACAGGTGCTTTCATTATTTTGATAATATCATATATATATATATATACATATATATATATTATTTAGAATACAGATTTTATCTCCAAATTTTATTACAAAAATATAGATCTTTATATATATATAATTCTTCTATACATATGTTTGCCACTGAACACGGCTAGACCGATTTTGAAGAAATTTTTTGTGTATTTGTGTGGGTGCTTGGATCATTTAGATTCACAATTGGGCATCGTAGGTGGTGCTGCAGTTTAATTCTTTTTTACTTGTGTTTGTCACTGAACACACATTCTAAACGGTTTAACCGATTTTTGATGAAATTTTGTGTGTGTGTTTCACAAAACACGGAGAATGTTTTTATGACTTCCCTTTGTAGTAATCTCGGCCCCAGATGATGATGATGCAGTATATCATCTTCTATACAGTTCAACCATTCATGCTATGAATATTGGTAATAACATGTATTCGAGTATGGGAAAAAGTTTAGTACTATCCACTTCATTGTTACTTGCCGCCAGATGCTGCTGCAACATTTCATCTTATGTACTGTTCAAGCGATAAATAGTACTTGAAAAATTAGTATGCACATATATTGGAACATAGAGAATATATTCGTTTCTACAATGCATTTGTTTTGGCAAGACAATTTATGCCGGGTTCTGCTAGTATCCTATAAAAACGAGCAGTACAAAATCAACAGGTAATGAAAGTATTATCGAATAGCTAACAAAAAAAAAATTGCTATATTCATAATACATTAAATCTTATTTATTCTTGAAGATAGAATAGTTTCTGTAATATCTTCTTTCATTGTGAATCCAAAAATATATACAAAATAAATGTTTGTAATATGTATTGTAAATAAGATAATATATATATATATATATATATATATATGATATTTTACCTCTAAATTTGTTATAGGATATATAAAGAAATGCCTATCCTATAAAGTGAAAGATACAAAATCAACAGGTATCAAAGTATTATAGAATGAGTATATGGGGAATAATATGGACATATGTTTACATATACACTCATGTCCATAAATTAAGGATAATGAAGTTCAGACAAAGAAACAGACAGAAGCAAAACAAATTTGACTTATTTGTAAAGTCTATTTATTAAACAAAAAAGGTAAAGAGCAAAAAAAGATGCTATATGTTTGACATAATTAATAAAACTTGCGATTTGTACTCCCTGGAGCAAATTTCAAAAAAGAACCTATTTACAAAAAACAGTATAACATGGTTAGTATGATGGTTAATGTCTCCCGGACGATGCAATACAGGCCTTACAACGCCTAGGCAGGCTGAGTATCAAATTATCAATCTGATCTTGGGAATATATTACACCACTCATCAAGCAATACCCTCCGAAGTTAAGGTTGACCGGTAGGGGGTTGACGGGCTGCAATTCGTCGGCCAAGCATATACCACACATGCTCTATTGGATTTAAGTCCGGTGAGTATGCTGGCCAATCCATACGGGTGATATCCTCCAATTGAAGGCATTCGTCTACAATGTTTGCACGGTGAGGACGGGCGTTGTCATCCATAAACAGAAATTCAGCACCCCTGGCGCCCCGAAACAAACGTACATGTTGTTCCAGAATGACATCCCGATAGATGTGGCCTGTCATCTTACTCTCTGAACATGCAGGTCAGTTCTGAATCAAGAATAATTCCTCCCCAAACGAGCCATCCTGCACCACCGTAACGGTGTCGCTCAATGGTGTTCTCTTGGTGGTAACGGGTACCTGGCGCTCTCTCCATATGAAAGTCCGACGAGAATCAGACTGCAAACTAAACCTGGACTCGTCGGAAAACATCACATCAGACCATTGTTGCGGTGTCCACAATGCATGCTCTCTACTCCAGGTTAATCGCAGGCGACAGTGAGTTGCGGTAAGTGGAACACATCTGACAGGCCTACGAGCATATAGACCAATGTGCCCTAAGCTTCTGTACACGGTCTGCCTTGAAACTGTCGTACCGGTAGCTGAAGAGAGCTGACGAGACAGGTCTTATGCTGTGCTCCGTCTGTTTCTTTTGGCAGTAACTGCTAAATACCGGTCCTCATTCGGCGTTGTAACTCGGGGGCGACCTGTGCTGTAACATCTACTCACATTACCATCATCTTGGAATCGTTGCCAAAGCCTGAGATGACACTCTGGGCGATTCCAAGTTCCTCGGATACTTCCAGCTGAGTACGTCCACATTCCAGACGTCCGATAATTCTACCACGTAAAAAATCATCCAAATGCTTCCTTTGTGCCATAACTATGCGGTAATTGCACTGAAAGGCTTTTAAAGCGCTTGTGAACAATTTTACTTTTTTGCCACCATTCCTTATATACCCCTCCCTTACACTCTCGTCATTGTGACGTACTATCCGCGCCATCTGGTGGTTTCCTGTAATTTGCATATTCTTCTTCAAGATGTGTGTGATAATTCTACAGGTGAAATTTTTATTTTAGAGTTCCATTTCTGTGTGATTCTGAATTATCCTTAATTTATGGACATGAGTGTATATATATATATATATATATATATATATATATATATATATATATATATATATATATATGTAATAGCAAATGAAAATTATGTACAACGGCTATTACTATATGGTTAGATGACTATAATACGGCTCTGTATGTGTGATATTTCTGTGATCTTCATCCTATATGTAGAGATATTTTATGGGAGTTCGCTGCCTTATCCGGGCAAATCTTTATACAATGAGTCACATAATTTCTTATACGATGGATCTTTTATAATCTCTCTCCACCAGAAACGGAGCTAGAAACGAAATGAACATGTTCATATGGGCAGCAGATAAGGGTCGCCCGGAATCCGCTGACTCATTAAAGTTCATTACAAAAGACGAGCCCGAGGGCAGGACTTGCTGAAGCAGCCAATCAGGGAGCGGGATCTGGGGGCCGAAAATCAACCCTTGATCACGTCGTAGCCCATGCCTTCTTCCACCAACTCTTCGTAAAAGTAAAAACGCAGAGCGATTTGATTGCTGTTGTAGATTTCTGGATTTTTACTACTGCGGATAGGAGGAAGATGGATCTTTCCTTTCTTCAGCTGTCAGCAAAAGTTTTCCCCTTCTTCTTCTTTTTTTTCCCTTTTCGGTCGGGCATCAGCGAGTTCGTCTTTTTATTTTTTTTGTGAATTGCTGAAAGTGGAGAAGAAATGGAGAATGGAAGAGCTGTAAGATATTTTTAGAACGAGAGAGTATAGAAACTTATTATTCTAGATGGTTATTTTTGCAGCGAAGGAAATATATAAACTCTTGTTTTATTTTAGGCGATAATTAACTCAATTATTTCATTTCAGAGCAATAAAACATTGCTATTAACAAATTTAGTAAACAATTTATAATAAAATTATGTCTGACTCGTGGATCTGTGGCAACGTGCGGCGCTGGTGAGTATTTGGGCTACTACTACTACTACTACTACACCACATCACATCATTATGTCTAGAGCTGAATTTTCCTTTTACAGTTTGGGAATGATGTAGGTGAGAAGTCTGATTGTCTGTGATACTCTGCGGTAATATGAGACCAGGACCTACGGCTTAAAGTGGATTCCGAACCACTACAAACAACCATGACACCACCGAGATTCGAATCCGAAACCTGTGCTACTGAGCACCAGAGCGCTAGCCACTCGGCTATTAGGTCCCAAGAATTAAGGTGCACGTCGTAGCTGAATAGCGAGAGTATTTTTCAATCCACTGGCGGCTTTGTTGTAAACACTGTTTCAAAAAAAAATAAAGTGACTTTATGGTGTTTGGGATGTTCAGCATCTTGCCTCGTGAGTCAGACTACCTGGTGGGAGTTTTCCTGTTTTTCCCCATACGATACGCAAATGCGGTGTAGTTCCCCTTTAAAGTCCTCCCTGAAGGCACCGTCCTACGTCTTCAGTGATACATAGACAAGTTAGACTTCTATCTACGGGTACTCCATCACAACAGAAGCTGCCTCTTTCTCTCCATCTATGAGTAGACTACTCATGGGGTGTCCGTTCCTCACTGCAAGACGCTGAGGATTAGACACAATAACAAAGATAAGGTTAAAAAAGCAACCGAAATTTCTCTTTTAAATATGCAAACAAAATGTGCTTAAAAAAAGTTTTTTTTTTTTTTAATTTTTTTTTTCGGAACAAGTGCAGACTTTGCGACAACTTTAAAATATTATTCTGTGTTGCAGCCACAAAGAAAAAAAGAACAGTGTTGTATTTAAAATGCTAGGAACTTTGACATGAAGCTATTTTCCATTAGAATGCCAGATATATAACTCTCCAGGTAATGAAAATTTTCTACATTAATCTTATATTGTGCCACCCCAGTTTACGATGAGCACTTCCTAGGTGTTGTGGCGTCTGAAATTTCGTGTCTTCCTCTCACTTCCTCTAGTGCAATGCAAGTGTTTTCTGACCTACAGATTTATCATGTTCACAGTGTAACGTTTCTGCTTTTACTAGATTTATAACGGATTTAAGAAGAGGGCCACTTTCAAGTTCATGGAAACACTATAATTTTTATTTAAAAGCATTATATACACAGAACTTTATTTACAAAAAAAAAATGAAAATTAAAAATATAAAAATAATAAATACTATAATTTTTATTTAAAAGCATTATATACACAGAACTTTATTTACAAAAAAATGAAAATTAAAAATATAAATTAGTTACTTAAGAGCAGTTCACTTCAAGGACGGAGAATTTCACAGTTCTCGAGTGGACACAACGAAACGCAACGAAACACGGTGTCTACGGAAGACTTTAATTATCACACGGAATGATGCACGAAACTACAAGGAGGTCATTTTGAAAACAATGGAAACTACGGCATGTTCATTCACTACAGAAAAAACAACACTTCTTGTCGACTCGTAGCAGAACTTTCTTCTTCTTCAAAACCGTCTTTAAGAAAATCAGCCAAAAGTATGAGAGGGGATCGGCTTCGCACGATTATCGTTGGAGCAGACATTTTCTTAGTCTATCACCCATCACGATGGAACAACTCATGGTGTAGTCCATATTCCATCTGTAATTTTTCGATCTGGGAAGGTCGCACAGACATTTGCAAATTTCCTGAGTCTCATTATACATGGCACCGAATATCTGCTATCAGATTTGAGTGACAGGTTGTTCTCATTAGTATAAAACACTAATTGCGTGTCATATAACTACACACAAAACAGCTTATCTGCTGTCAAATTTGAGTGATAGGTTGTTATTATGTACTTGTTAAAGAATATACATTCCTCTCTCCTGGGAATGAAGGGACAAAACAATTCTCGTGTAAAAAATGCTACAATAGAAACATTCTTTTAGCATCCAATACGAAGATTTGAAACAAGGTACCGCAGTTTAAAACAATTTATCAAATTATATAAAGATTTCATGTATGCATAGAATAAGTTGACAGGTATTTCTTTGAAATTATGTTTAAAAACGTACAAAAAATGAGTAACAGTAAGATGTGTTCTAACATTTTCCAGAAAAATAACTGCATTTTGGAAAACATTGTTTTATCAAAATTAAAAATATCACTGGACTGATTATTTTATTTACAATTTCTTTCTCTATTACCAAATAATTCGTATCTCGTGATTCATTTTGTTGTTCGATAATCTAAATTAATCAAATAACACGAATTTCGGTTATAATTTAAGTACTTTCATCTTGCCGCAGGATACGTGGAAGGAGAGAAAAGAAAGAATCAGTTTGTTCAAAAGTGGCATAAGCTTATTTTTATATCTATCTCTATTTACTTTGTGGCATAAGATTTGCGGGGCTTTTTTTTTTTATATTATTAAAAACAAAAAGAAAATTATGAATAAATATACTATGCATGTTTATTAGAGGAGAATGCGAACAATTGGGTTGGTATTTAACAGTTTTCGAGCTGACAAATATGATGAGTTTTGGAATAATTTTTTTTATGATTTAATTAAAAATAGAAGATAAAGAATTACTATTATTTTGTAGTAGTATATTTCTTTGGATGCAAGTGGATTAATATGTAGTCCTATTAGACATTCAGCGACATAATTGAAGCCATTATGTCAGAGGAATTCCAACACAGCAGTGTAATAGAGGATAAAGTAAATTTTGACGAGTTTTGATTACAATTCAATAAATTTACAACAGGCGCTGCTAAATCCGGCACCATCAGTTATTAGTGATTTTGCCGGATTATCAAGCATGGATATAGTTTTTAACGAAGATCCCAATCGTAATCGCTTACATTTTTGTTCAGTGGGAATTAAAACAGGCAAATCTTTAAACTTTTTTCTTTCAAAAGTGTTTTCCTCCGTCTTATTCGACTAACCCCTTAAAAAGTAATCGATTCGCTGATTTCTGCTTTTAAACCAGATATTTTCATTTCCACACAACCGGTGGGGGAACTATACCATCCGAAGCTATCGTGCGAAAAATTCGCAAGCGATTAAGTAAGAGGGGCGTGATGGCCAAGTGACTAGCGCTCTGGCGCTCGATGACACTTTCAGGTTCGAGCACTCTGTGATGCCGTGGGTGTTTGTAGTGGTTCGGTATCCACTATAAACCGTAGGTTCTGATCTACTATGACTGTAAGAGCATTTGGCGTAGGGCTGACAATCCTACCCCCCGTAAAAAGAAAACATCTCATGTCTCGAAATCTGCCAATAGGCAGACGGTCTTGATCCACTATGGGGCTGTTGCGCCAATGATGATGATAATGATGATGGTTAAGTCAGATGGATTCAAATACGGCGGTGTATTAGGAAGAAAGGTAATTTTGGAAGGAGTCCATAACCAATGAAAATAATTTTAATTTTTAATAGTTACAATTTTAAATTACATAGTATAAAAAAATCAGATGAATTAAATTTCTCGATAGATATTATCCTTTTTTCCTTCAAAATTACCATGCGCAGCGCTTGGCCAGCTAGCAACCCTTAGCAAATAATCGATTCTACAGTTTCTGCCTTTGAATCGGATGTTTACTTTTTCACTTAGCAGCTGTTAGAACATTGTGGAACATGCAAAGAAAGAAATTTATTAACAATAGCTCTATTCTTACTTTGACCCAATACTTTAAAAAGTTCGTTTTGAAACATATTAAAAATACGCCATTTTAATTATTTATTTTAAGTAATAACTTTTACAAATTGTTTTTCTGGGCTTCCAAACTTTGCAAGAAAACTTACTTCACTGTTCAAAGAAATCATCTTTGAATATTTCTTTTGTAATTCGTAATTCGTTGGTAATTTTGGCAATGTATACAAATAGTATCTCAAATTAAGTAAAGGGTGGTTGATGCAGCGATTTTTTTATTAACTAGTTCCAATTTCGGAAACGAGTAATTAACGTTGATAATAACTCAGATAATCCAAACGCGTATGGTAAGTAATATGAAAATCGAAAGAAACATTTGCCTTCGAATATCTACTTAAGGTTAAGTTAATGAAATAAATTGTTGTTGTTGAGCAGAATTAATCAGAGAAAATCACTTGAGAAATTTCGGATAATGAACTAGTATTAAATCAATTGACTTGTTTTCTTATACACCATAAAGATCGCAGATTTCACTCATAAACTAATTCTATTTATATGTGATTACCTGAGATAGAAATTCTAATCAGTAAATTAAGTTAATCAATTTTTAGACCCGTCTAAAATTGGGTTCGTATGCGAGATGCAATTATACCTTGCGAACAGGATTATTACTGCAAGGAACAATTTATAAAGAATCTTCTTTATTTTATGTAGTATTTTCTTTTTTTTTTTTTTTTGGCATCTTTTTTTTTTTAGTTATCATGCTTAATTCATTAAATAATCCGTAATGTATAAAATAGTATGTATCATTCAAATTTGCCTGTGTATTTCCTTAGAATTGCAAATCGCAAAACATACCTAAAGATTCTTGAAATCTGAGGAAAAATAAAGGCTAATTTTGATTTTCTAAATTGAGAAATTAATTAAAATCTAAAAATTAACCAAAAATGGCCAAGCATAATTGCAATTTTGTTGCCTTTAGCAACACGCAAAAGAGGTTTGCTTGTAGCTTTCTTCCCAAGAGAAGAGTTGTAGCATTTCATTACCAGGAGCGAAGAATGTGTATTCTTTGACAAGTACATAATAACAACCTATCACTCCTATTTAACAACAGATAAGCAGTGTTGTGAATATTTATATTACATGTAATTAATGTTTTGTACTAACCTCTAACTCAAATCTGATAGCAGATAATCAATGTTATGGATACTGAGACCTCATGAAATTAACGATTGTCTGTGCGACCTTCACAGATCGAAACAATTACAGATGTAATATGAACTCCGCTATGAGTTGTTGCATCGTGCTTGGCGATAGATCATGGATTGAGGAAATATCTACTCAAATGAGAAGTTAGGAAAGCTGACCCCACTCTCTCTTGGCGGATTTTATTAAATGGAGGTTTTTGGAGAAGAGGAAGAGAGTTCTGCGACGAGTCTACAAGAAGTGTTGCTTTTTATTCTGAAGTGACTGAACAGGCCCGAGTTATTTTCCGATTATTATTTTTTTTTAAATGAACGGATTTGGGCTGATATGTGCTTTTTAATTAGATTTTTTACAACTTTTATTTAAATATCTTCGTTTATGAGATTGGTGATTCTTTCTTTATTCTGGTATCGTTCATCGGAGCTTTGATATTTGCATTATCTCTAAAAGCTGAAGTTAGTTAGTGGATGAAGTGAATTTTACATGGAGATTTCTAGTGTTTCAAATTAAAAAAAACACACAGTGTTACTATTTTTTGTAAAATGGTATTTTAAGTTAACATACTATTACACTAGCAAGACAGCTTTGTAGCAGATTCAGAGTTGCTTAGGCAAGAGAACACTGCAATATTCCTTGACTTAATATCTTCTTCAATCTTTAAAACACTTTGTATTGATTTTTCAGATAAAGTGAGAAAGATGCGGAGTCTTCTAGTATTTTAAATAGAAAAAAATATTGCTATTTCCGAATGATGGGCACTTTAACAGGAAGATATACGACATCAGAATGGCATATTTGTAGCAAATTCAACGTGATCTAGGATGTCCCATGAGGATTTTGTAACTGTACACCCCATGATGCCTTCACAATTTTGAATAAACACCCGGGGATATCATCTGAAGAGTTAAAACCTCCTCCTCTAGCCTAATGGAAGCACTTTTCGATTTAAGGGTTTTCGGCTTCGCATGTTGCCACTTTTGAATGCTAAGCACTTTAACTTAAGAACGTACGATACCAAAATTGCATTTTTGTGGCAGATTCAACGTTACCTAGTCTGTCTCATGAGGGGCTTGTAAAGCTGTATTCAAATGATGCCACCACAGAATAAATGAAATTGAAATTTGAAGGATTGACAACCTCCTCCTCTAGTCAAATGGAAGCACTTTCCGGTTTATGGATTTAATTTATCCATAACCGGCTTTGAAGTGGGAACTTTCAGTTTAGCTTTGCATGTTGCTATTTTTGAATGCTGGGCACTCTAACTTGAAAACATGGGATACCAGAATGTCATATTTGTAACAGATTCAACATTACTGAGTGTCCCATGAGAAGCGTGTAACAGTTTTGAATAAATATCACACCATATTTTTACTATAATAATCAAATAATATCATAATAAATATAACAATCATTATAACAAGTTCCAATCTCCCAGTTGGTGGATAGGGTAGAAAATATTTTACTCAAACGTAAAATTAACCGCTTAGACATGGAAACTAACGGCTTCGTATGTTGCTATAAATGTTGGTCACCTTTTTACCAAAAGGGCATATAAATAATCATCATTCACTTGATGCATCATTTTGAGTTTTTGAATAAAACACCCAGATGTGCTATGACCTTTGATGGTGTTTGAATCCTGGCGTTGGCATGGATGTTTGTTAATGTTCGGAATCCTCCTTCTCTAACCCAATGCACAGAATGACCGAAGACACTTTCTGGGAAGAACTTACACATTTAACACTTTTAAATAGACGTGGGAACTTTCAGTTGGGCTTCCTTGTCACGTTTTTATGTACAAAATGCCAACCCTCAGTATTTCATATATTTTAAACAATGTTAGATTAATAAAAAAATGTCAAAAGAATAAATTTTTCACAAACGAAACACAGTAATTAACTACACAGTTTTATTTTCACGTCGTGCTGAATTATCGCATTAAAAGCAGCCAAAAATATCCATCGCCAAGATCGAGTTCTGTTTACCTTCGAGAAAAAGATGCGACTAGTCTTTTTGCTTTCCGTCCTGTCTCGGAAATTCAATAGAGCACCCCTCGCCCGGGGTGGATGCACATCTTCATATTCATTCGAATCTCGGTTGACAGCCACCTTCCCCCTCCCCTTCCTTCCAGACTTATTCCTTACCTGAACATTCTTTTCTCCGTCTCGTGTGAGCTTTACTTCCTCAAATATTTCAGGGCGTTTTATTTTGTCCGCTGCTTGCTTAGTTTTTATGTCGATGGAATTCTTTAATTCAAATTTTTTTATGAAGAGCATCCTTTTGATTTTCTTGTAGAGACACCTTTTCATTGTTGCCGGTTACAGTTAAATGATTCAATATTTTTGGTGACGAAGGAATTCGTGACGTGAATTTTTTTAAAATTGTAAAATATTTAAGAAAAATTTAATTTTTTTTTTTAGTTCGTTTTTCGTAAAAATAACGAACAATTCACTGTATTTTTTTTTTAAAAATAGAATTTCTAATGTTGAACTACACATAGTGCTTTTGATATCAAATACATTGTATGAAGTGGCACTTATACTGGGGGGGGGGGGCAAACTCACAGGTGGGGGGATGGGGATTTGAAAATGTTTTGAAAATGCTCTTGTTATTTTTCTCATAATTTTTGTTTTAACATCATGTTTTAAAAATTTAATATAATAATTTTTGTAAATATTATGTGCGTTAATAGTTTTATTTTCCCCTACCATCTATGTGCAAAATAATGTGAAATCATAATACGAAGTATTTATTGTAATTTTTCCTATCATCTATCTGCAAACGAATGCGAAATCATAGTACGAAATCTATATTCTGTTGTTGTTTCTTATCCCACTTGGTAGCCAGTAACATCTAAACCAAAACATTTTTAATTTTCCCTACTATATGTAAAAGAAAGTTGATTCATCGTACGATATATATATTTTAATTTTTCCTATTATCTAGGTACAAAAGAATGTGCAAACATAGTACAAAACCTATATTTTAATTTCCTTAAAAGAATGTAAAATTATACTACAAACTCTAAATTTTTATTTTTCCTACCATATATGTGCCGAAGAATGTGAAAACATAGTACGAAATATATATTTTAATTTTTTTCTATCATCTATGTGCAAAAGAATGTAAATCATAGAACGAAAGCGAAATTTTAATTTTTCCTACGATCTACGTACAACAGAACATTTAATTTTTTCCACCTGTGTACAAAAGTTGTATGTGAAATCATCATGGCAGCGTGAGCATTTCCTTTCTTTAACTTTTGTAGTTCATAAATCATATGTCTTTGTTTATTAATATCCTTTTATATATATTTTCATATTTAGAATTAATATCGTTATTTATTTATTAAATTTTTAATTTTCAGTTATTTTTCAAGTTTGATGTCTTTCTTTTTCTATGCTGAATTAGTTGGAGTATCCGTTATTTCCAGGCGTATCTGGAAAGAAGTTATACAATAAGAATAAATAAAAGTTGCTCATTAAAAAAGGCATCCAAAACGTCTCATTAAATTGAATGAATTAAGAGGGGGGAATCGTAGGGCGTGAGAGGTATTTTCAAAACAGTTGTTGCTTCTATTCCTCTTAGTAGACAACAACATAGACCAAGAACACATGTGGTCTCAAGGAAAGAGTGGCAGCTTCTGTTGTGATGGAGCGCCTGTAGGTAGAAGTTTGACTTGCATCCGTATCGCCGACTATTTAAGGGGTACGGTTGTCAAAACCAATGCTCTACAGATATATTAGACCGAGACGTACGGTTTAAAGTGGATTCCGAATCACTGCAAACATCCATGGAACCGCCATGACTCGAACCCGAAACCTGTGGTACCGAATACTAGAGTGCTAGTCACTCGGCCATTAGGCACTGTTTTCGATACTTTAAGTAGTCTACGGTTCTATGTAGAGTATACACTATGTGTATACTACATTTGAAAGCACCAGGTGAAAAATTGTGAATTAATATCAAGGACAAACAAATAAACATTTTTAAATTTATAGATTAAATTGTTTT
>BPLR01014965.1:0-70338 GCA_021605095.1 Caerostris extrusa | reverse complement strand
CTAATCTCCGAATTCAAGGAACTTCGTTTAGTGTTTTGCGAAGAAGAAGCTGGATCGATTCAGTTCTATAGAAACCGAGACGGCAGACACGGTGAACTTGATGGAGATAGTAAGAGATGTCATTCCAAATTTATTGAGAGGGGGCTGCACATGTTTATGAAGATGGCATACGCGTTTATCTAAGATTTTCAGCAGCTATTTAATAAAATGTGATGGTTTTACACACACTGCATGTATGTTTATGAAAAGGAATTAATTTGTTTAAAGCAAAAGGTATTAATTATATTTGCATTTAGACGGTGCCGTATATCCTCACATACTAATTGAAACTGTATTAAAGGATAGTATAGCATGCAATTATAAGGCAGTGAGATATTTTCCTAACGTTTTATATAAATTGAATGTAAAAATGCTTACGTGCCCGGCTCTTTGGCTCAGTGGTAACGTGTTGCCGCCTTTCGGTGAGCGTCAGGGCTGAGGAGGTTCGGATAATCCGCTAGCGGCAGTGTTGCCATAGCGACACTGTTTCAGGAAAAAACAGAGACAACTTCTGATGGATTGTTTGTGATGGTCAGCATCTTGGCCCGTATGGATTGGAACTACCTGATGGGGAGTTTTCCTGGTTCTCTCCAGCACGATACGCAAATGCGTTGTAGTTTTTCTTAAAAGTTCTCCCTTAAGGCACTATCCTTCTTCGGCTACTTGGAGCAGAGTCAGCTCCATCACAACAGAAGCTGCCACCTTCCTCCTTTCAACGACGAACACAGCAGGGTTTATGGACTTCGTCTAGATGTACTAGTACTACTTGTAGTATATTTTTATAGAAATATTAATATAAATGCTTATGTGCACGACTCGTGTCTCATTGAAGTGCTGACACGCACCGTTTCTGGTGAGCATGTCATTCCTGACTTTCAATCCACTTTGGTGGCATGGTTGATGATGATTTGGGGCATGACACTGTTTTGATGATGATTAGCATCTTGCACTCGGATGATAGTCAGACTACTTGGCGGAGTTTTTCTTTTCACTGCACGCAATACACAAATGCGGATTGTTCCTCCTAAAAATTCCTCTCCGGAGGTCACTGCCCTCCTTCTTCAGCAGTGCAGGAGCTTGCAGTCAGAACTTCTACAAAGCAGGTGCTCCATCACAACAGGAAGCTGCCTCACGCCCATTTCCCTCCTTCCTTAAGACCCTGCATGACAGGATTTTGAGGACGTTTACTTTATTTATTTTATATAATTATATGTTATTTTTATAAGAGAGGCAGTTAACAAGAGGAATGTTATTTACGGTAATATGTGCCCAACTCGTGGCTCAGTGTCAAAGAGTCGCGCTGGTGAGCTTTAGGGGTTGAGATTCAATCCGCTGTCGACTTTGCTACAGACACGTTTCAAAAAATGAGAGACTCAATGGCGTTTGGGATGTCAGTATCTTTCTTCATAAGTTGGACTACTTTTCAGGTTTTCTTCCATACGATAAGCAAATGCGGAATTGTTACCTCTAAAGGTCCTCACGAGAATCACTACCCTCCTTCTTCTGTGATTCAAGAGTCAATCAGACTTCTACAGGTGGTCCATCACAACAGAAGCTGCCCACTTTCCTTCCATCCACAGGGAGTAGACCTTTGCATGGGATATCCGTTTAAACTGGGGGAGTAAACACGCATTACATAATAATATATTTTTATTTATTTTACATATTTATTTTGTTTACATAATAATATTTTTGACACAAAGGCTGTTTTTAAATTATTCTGAAATTAAGAAGTCATAGCTCATTGTTGTTTTCAAATGCCTGGCTCTTTGACCTGAAGAAATTCTCCACTTCAAAATTGCTGATATACAGCAAATTCAGCATTTCTAAGGGTGCATTATGAATGTCCTGCAATGATACATCCACACTGTGCTTCTTCAATTTTGGTGAACATTTTCCAGAGTTATCATCTGAAGGGCTTGCATTATCTTTTTCCATATTTCGAATAGGTCGGTGAGACTTTCCAACTATATATTTATGAACGCCATTCGGCATTCACAAGCTTCGCGGCTTTTAAATCAATATTCTTCAGAAACCCAAAATCCTGTCTAAGAAATCTATTCCCCCCAAAAATAATATATATTATTTAAATACTTTAACAACTAAACATTGGAAGTGATCGATAAGCGAAACAGTAACTTACTTTGCTATAAACTAGCAAAAAAAAAAAAATCACGTTTTGAACATTTAAGGTTTCAAAACATCATTATTAAAGACAAGCTTTATAAAAGCAAGTAATATAAAAAAAAAAAAGTCAATTCAACTTTTTTTCATTATATTGCAGAAAGTCCTTTATAAATATTTTCATTCATTTTTTTAAAGTTTATCTGTCATCTATTGGTAGATATATGCAACTGAAATCTAAAAAAACTTAAATTAATTAATTAAATCTAATTACTGAATTAATATTTGAAAAAAACTGTATTAACATCCAGTGTCATCTACTACAAGTTAAAAAATGTATTTGAGTTTGAGTGAATGAATAAAAAGAATTTTTTTATGAACTGATTGAAAATTTGAACAAGATATACATTGGGAAGTGTGAGCTAACAAGAAGGAAAATCGAACAAGAAACTGTCTTCATGATCTTTTGGTTTTTTAATAGATGGTTTTTCTCTTTAAATAATTTCTTAAAATAAGTTGCAGTTAAGAAAATATAATTATTAATTTTTAAAAAATCTCCTTTTAACATGTTAAACAGGCGGGATATTTTATGAGGGAAATTTTCATATTCTTTCCATTTAAAATAATTACCGCATCATATTTTGCAGTGGCAATATATTAAATGAATTACATAGATATCTTTTAAAAATCAGCCTTTTGAAAACTGGAAAATTCTACGTCATAAATTACCATAATTACGTTATGTGTTCTGAAACAACAAAACTTCACGTTAGATGCAGTAAATTTATATTTTCACATTTGATTATTTTTAAGTTATAAATATCCATACCTTTATCCTTAATTAAAATTCAGCAATCATATGAAGCAAACGATCAAAATAAAAAAATATTTATGTAAAAGAATTAAACATTTGTGCTTGCAGGGTCAATTTCTTAAACACACACACTTTTTGTGAAAAAATGGTAAAAAAGAAGAGAAATATATAAAAAGAATAAATATATATATTTAATAAATATTATAATAGTTCTTTACAAAATAAATCATCTTTTGTAGAATTGAAAAATTCTTACGGAAAAATTAACATGAGAAGATTTTTTATTCCACCGAAACAGAACACATTTATTGCAAATAAATTTATATTTTCATATTTAGTTATTTTAGTTTATAAATATCCATAAATTGTCCAATTAAAATTCAGCTGTCGTATGAAGCAAACGTTGAAAATAAATATAAATATTTATCTTGAACGGTATTAAATAGCTGTGCTTACAAATTCAATTTTTAAACTTACACATTTTTTAAATGGTAAATAAAAGAAGGAAGAAATATAACAAGAAAATACATTTGTTAAAATATTCTAACATTATCAAATTTTTAATAAATATTATAATGAAAAAAGTAGTTTACGAAAATTAGACAGATTTAAATACATCATCTACAAAAATCCTTGTTTTAGAACTTATAAGAGAAAATTAATACTTATTACTTAAATAATATTATTAATTTCGAAACAAAAAACTTCACATTTGCTGCAATAAGTTTATATTTTTCCTCATTTAATTATTTTAGATATGAATATTCATATTCTATCCAATCAAAATTCAATTATATGAAGCAGACGAATAAAAATAAAAATATTTATGCTCAAAGGAATTAATTATTTGAGCTTGCAGAGTCAATTTTTTTTTAACAGATACTTAAAAAAAAAGAAACGGTAAAAAGAAAGAAGAAATATACAAAAGGAATACATATAACGCAATAATTTTGTTAAAATATTTTAACAATGTAATAATAACTGTTATAATGATATGTTCTTTACAAAATATGAAAGATCTGATTAAATTATCCTCTGTAAAATTGAAAAAGTTGTTCACGAAATTAAAAGATTCAAATATATCATCTACAAAAATCCTTCTTTTTGAAATTAAAAAACATTCTCACAGAGAAATTTATAATTACGTTATATTTGAAATAAAACTTGACATTTGCTGCAAAAAAGTTATATTTTCTCATTTAAATCTTTTCAGTTATAAATATCCACATTCTATCCAAATTCAATTATAGAATCAGACGATACAAATAAAAAAATATTTAAGCTGAAAGAATTAAATATTTGTGCTTGTAGAGTCAATTTTTTTAAAGACACACTTTAAAAAATGGTAAAAAGGAAATGTATAAAAAGAATAAATATAACAATGAAATAAATTTGTTAAAATATTTTAAGAATGCCAACCTTTAACAAATATTGTAACGAACCATTCTTTACAAAATATAAAAGATTTGAATAAATCATCTTCTGTAAAAATTGAAAAATTTCATACGGGAAAATTAGCATAAGTAGATTATATATTCATGAAACATAATTCACATTTATGTTTAGTGAATTTATAAATATCCATAAAATGTCCAATTAACATTTCAGCAATCATATGAAACAACGGATAAAAATAAATATAAATATTTATCTTGGAAGGAATTAAATAAGCGTGCCTGAAAATTCAATTTTTTAAACATTGGTAACGTAACTAAGTAGAAGGAAAAATTATAACAAGAAAACACATTTGTTAAAATATACTGCATCATTAAATTTTTAATGAAATATTATAATGAGGCTTAAATTACGAATTTAGAAAGATATAAATATATCATCTACAAAATTCCTTCTTTGTGAAATCAAAAGATTCTTACATGTAAATTAATAGTTAGGTTATGTTTGAAATAGAACTTCACATTTTCTGCAATAAAGTTATATTTTCACATTTAAATATTTTAAGCTAAATATATCCATATTCTGTCCAATTAAAATTCTGTTGTATGAAACAGATGATAAAAATAAAAATATTTACAGAACTCATTTGCTACAGAACTCATTTGCTACAGTAATATTATATTTTCCCATTTAATTAATTTACTTAATAAATATCCATAATTGGTCCAAATTAAAATTCAGCAATACTAAAAAGCAAATGATAAAAATAACATAAATATTTATCTTGGAAGTAACTAAATAGTTGTGCTTGTAAATTCCATTTTTTAAACATAAACTTTTTTTTTTTTTTTAAATGGTAATTAAAAAGAAGGAAAAAAATATAAAAAGGAAAATACATTTGTTAAAATATTCTAATATTATAAATCTTTAATAAAAATCATAAAAGGGCATTCTTTTACGAAATTAGACAGATTTAAATAAAATTATCTTCAAAAATCCTTGTTTTGTTAACTTAAATACACTCAACAGCCAAAACATTATGACCACCCCTACATTTTGCAATGAACTCGCCTGGATGACGTGGAAGGCACGTGATCAGGAGGAAGTGGTATTTAACTGCTACTGGAGAGTCTCAAAATCATTCTTTCACTTACTTCTGTGTGTGGGAAAGGCTGCGGATCTAAGCGACTTTGATAGAGGGCAGATTGTAATGGCTCGAAGGCTCGGAACAAGTATTTCGAAACTGCACGACTCGTGGGGTGTTCGCGATCTACAGTTGTTAGTACTTATGCACAGGGGATGAATGACGGTGAAACCAGCAGTAGACGACATGGTGTTGGACGTCCACACGCTATCAAAGAAAAAGGTCGTCGAAGACTGTCTCGCATGGTGAAGCAAAACCGGAGCCACACAGTGGCTCAGCTGACAGCCCAATACAATGCAGGCCAAGTAGAACAGTATCGGAGCACACTGTTCGGCGGACACTGTTGGATATGGGGCTACGCAGCAACGTCCCACTCGTGTGTGCCTTTGCTGACCAAGCGCCATCGCCAACTGCGCCTGCGCTGGGCCTGGGAACATCGTGACTGGTCCATGGATCAGTGGGAGAGAAGTTGCCTGGTCAGATGAATTACGGTTTGTCATTCATCACGCCAATGGCTGTGTCAGGATATACGCCGTCTTCCAGGCGAACGGTTGCTCCCCTCAATGTACAGTAGGTGATACACAGACCGATGGTGGCGGTATTATGCTTTGGGGGACGTTCTCTTGGGCGTCTCTGGGACCCGTGGTTGTGGTAGAGCAGACCATGAATGCTACAGGGTATCTGAACATCATTGCGGACCAGTTGCACCCTTACATCGCCTCTGTTTTCCAGCTGGAAATGGAATGTTGCAACAGGAAAACGCTCCTTGTCAAAGGCTAAAATTGTGTTGGAGTGGTTCCAGGAACATGATGCTGAATTCCAGTTAATGTCCTGGCCGCCTAACTCACCGGATCCCAATCCGATAGAACACATTTGGGATGTCCTGGGACGGCAGCTCAGAGTTCAAAGACCACCAATTCGCAATATCTCGGATTTGCGTGACCGTTGCTTAAACATCTGGTACAATCTGTCTCCGGCCATCTACCAGGACTTGTGGCATCCATGCCAAGACGGGGTTGAAGCTGTGTTGTAAAGCCAAAGTGGGCCAACTCGTTATTGACAGGTGATCATAATGTTTTGGCTCTTGAGTGTAAATTCTTATATGGAAATTAATAATTATTACATAAATAATATTATTAATTTCGAAACAAAAAACTCACACAGGCTGCAATAAGTTTAAATTTCATATTTAATTATATTAGGTTATAAATATTCATATTCTATCCAATCAAAAATTCAATTAGCTGATGATAAAAATAAAAAATATTTATTCTCAAAGGAATTAAATATTCGTGCTTGAAGAGTCAAATTTTTAAAACACATACTTTAAAAAAAACGGTAAAAAGAAAGTAGGAAATATATAAAAAGAATAAATATAACAAGAAAATAAGTTTGTAAAAATATTTTAACAATGCCAACCTTTAATAAATATTATAATGAGCCGTTCTTTAAAAAATATAAAAGATTAAATAAATCATCTTTTGCAAATTGAAAAATTTCTTACGGGAAAAAAATTAACATAATTAGATTATATATTCAGGAAACATAACTTCACATTTAATTATTTTAGGTTATAAATATCCATAATTTCTACAATTAAATTTCAGTAATCATATGAACAAACGATAAAAATAAATATAAATATTTATCTTGGAAGTAATAAAATAGGTGTGCTTGCAAATTCAATTTTTTAAACACTGGTAAATGTAACTAAGTAGAAGGGGAAAATATAGCAAGAAAATAAATTTGTTAAAATATTCTAACATTATTAAATTTTTAATGAATATTATAATGAGGCTTAGAAAGATTTAAATACATCATCCACAAAAACCTTCTTTGTAAAGTTAAAAAAAATTCTTATATCGAAATTAATAATTACGTTATTTTCGAAACGAAACTTCAAATATACTGCAATAAGTTTATATTTTCACATTTAATTAATTTAGGTTATAAATATCCATACATTATCCAATTAAATTTAGCAGTCATATGAAGTAAACAAAAATAAATATCTTGAAAGGAATTAAATTAAATTTTTTTAAACACACACACATTTTTAAAAAAAACTGTAACAAAATGCATTTGTTAAAATATTCTAATATTATCAAATTTTTAATAAATTTTATAATGAGTCGTTGTTTACAAAATTAGAAAGATTTAAATGTATGCATTTAAATTATTATCTACAAAAATCCTTTATTGTAAAACTGAAAAATTCTTACATGGAAATTAATAATTACGTTATTTTCGAAACCATACTTCATATTTGCTGAACTAAGTTTATATTTTCACATTTCATTTTTAAGTAATAAATATCCATATTCTATCCAATCAAAATTCAATCATATGGAGTAGAAGATTAAAATAAAAAATATTTAAGCCGAAAGTTAAATATTGAGAAACGAATCGTTCTTTACAAAATATGTAAGGTTTGAATAACTCATCTTTTGTAAAATGGAAAATTTCTTACCGGAAAAATTAACATAATTAGATTATATATTCAACGAAACATAATTTCGCATTTAATTAATTTAGGTTATAAATATCCATAAAATGTCCAATTAAAATTCAATAATCATATGAAGCAAACGATGAAAATAAATTTAAATATTATCTTGGAAGGAATTAAATAGGTGTGCTTGAAAATTCAATTTTTTAAACACTGGTAAATGGTGACTAAGTAGAAGAAAAAAATATAACAAAAAATAAATTTGTTAAATAAGACTAACATTATTAAATTTTTAATAAATATTATAATGAGGCTTACGAAATTAGAAAAATTTAAATACATCATCTACAAAAATGCTTCTATGGAAATTTAAAAAAAAAATCTTAGATAGAAATTAATAATTACTTTATTTTTCGAAACGGAACTTTACTTTGTTGCAAAAGTTTATATTTTTCCTATTTAAATATTTTAACCATTTAAATATTTTAAACCAACTTATAAATATCTTTTTTCATTTTTCTTCTTCTAATGCACCAAATCTTTTTTAACCATATATGCAAGAACTTTGCATTACACAGGGGGCGCGTGTCACTTGATGGTAAGCCACGGAAGAAATATCTCTACGATCCTACAGGACCGGGACCTACGAAATAAATATGGACAACGTTGAACCCGGATTGTGGCACCGAACGCCAGAGCGCTAGCCATTCGGCCATCAGGCCCAAATAAGCAGAGAGTAAAAGTAAGAAATTTTACTGAAACAATTAAATATTTGGGATTGCAGATTCAATTTTTAAAACACACTTTAAAAAAATAGTAAAATAAAAAGAAGGAAATATATAAATGGAATAAATCTAACACAATAATTTTGTTAAAATATTTTTAACAACGTCAACTTTTAATAAATGTTGTAATGATCTGTTCTTTACAAAATATGAAAGATTCGAATGAATTATCCTCTGTAAAATTGAAAAATTTCTTGCGGAAAAATTAATGTAATTAGATTATATATTCACGAAACATAATTCACATTTATATTTTCACATTTTATTTTTAGTATATAAATATCCATAATTGTCCAATTAAAACTTAACAATCATATGAAATAAGCGATAAAAATAATTATAAATATTTATCTTGAATTAAGTGCGCTTACAAATTCCAATTTTTAAACACTAGTAAGTGGTAACTATGTGGAAGGGAAGAACTCGGTAAGAAA
Organism: Caerostris extrusa; assembly: GCA_021605095.1. Lineage (NCBI taxonomy): Eukaryota > Metazoa > Arthropoda > Arachnida > Araneae > Araneidae > Caerostris > Caerostris extrusa. Next base: position 61,154 of record BPLR01014965.1, on the reverse strand, counting down.
AATAAATTTGTTAAAATATTCTAACATTATTAAATTTTTAATAAATATTATAATGAGGCTTCTATTACGAAATCAGAAGAATTTAAATGATTCATCTACAAAATCCTTCTTATTGAAATTAAAAATATTCTTACATGGAAATTAATAATTACCTTATTTTTCGAAATAGAACTTCACATTTGCTGCAATAAAAAGTGGGCTGAAAGGTTCGTAGGCTGACACATAGAGGACGCTATTAGTATGAAATCCATATGATTCTTAGTTAGCCCTAATCTTCAAAGGACACGTGTATAAATTTGACAGCTATTGCACTATTAGTATGTGAGTTATAGCATTTTTAGTGAAGCAACTTTTGTTAGTTTGAAAAAATGGATAAAAAGGAAATTCGTGTGTTAATAAAGCATTGCTTTTTGGCAAAAAAAAAAAAAATACTATTGAAGCCAGGCATGGCATGATAAACATTATTCGGACTTTGCACCAGGAAAATCAACCGTAGAGAAGTGGTTTGCTAAATTTAAAAAGGCGAAATGAGCACCGAGGACGATGCACGCAGTGAACACCCCAAAGAGGCTGTTACCGACGAAAACATCAAAAGTCCACAAAATAATTTCTGATAACCGTAAAGTGAAGTTGATTGAGATAGATGAGTCCCTAAAGATACCAAAGGAAGGTGTTGGACATATCGTGAATGGATATTTGGATATGCGAAAGCTCTGTTCAAAGTGGGTGCCGCGTGAGCTCACAATCTCGACCCAAAACAACAACGAATTGATGATTCTACACAGTGTTTGGAGCTGTTCAATCTTAATAAACCCCAATTTTTGCGTCGATATGTGACAATGGATGAGACATGGCTCCATCATTTCACACCGGAGTCCAATCGACAGTCAGCCGAGTGGACTGCACGTGATGAACACTAAAAATGCTATAACTCACATACTAATAGTGCAACAGCTGTCAAATTTATACACTTGTCTTTTGAAGGTTAAGGATAACTAAAAATCATATGGATTTAATACTAGTAGCGCCATCTATGTGTCAGCCTATGAACTTGTCAGCCTACATGTTAATTTTATATTTTCACATTTAATCAATTTAAGTTATAAATATCCATAATTTGTCCAATCAAAATTCAGTCATATGACGCAGACGATAAAAATAAAAAAAAAAAAAAGATTATGTTGAAAAGAATCAAATCTATGTGCTTGCAGAGTCAATTTTTAAACACACATTTTTTTTAAAAAAAAGAAAGAAGGAAATATAGGAAAGAAATAAAAATATAACAAGAAAATAAATTTGTTAAAGTATTTTAACAATGTCCACCTTTAATAAATATTATAATGAGCTGTTTTTTACAGAAATTGAAAGATTTGAATAAATCTTTTAAATTGAAAAATTTCGGAAAATGGAAAAAATTAGCATAATTACTTTATATATTCTCGAAATAGAACTTTTACGATAAAAATAGATGTAAAATATCTAAATAGTAGATAAAAATAAATATAAATATTTATAATGAAAGCAATTATATATTTGTGCTTGCAAATTTTTAAACATACTTTTTTATAAAACATGGCATACAGAATGAAGGAAAAAAATATTACAAAAATGCAATTGTTGAAATATTCTAACATTCTCAAATTTTTAATAAACAGTATAATGAGACGACCTTTACTAAATAAAAGTAATTTAAATAAATTCTACAAAAACCATTGTTAGTGAAATTACATGGAAATTAACAATTATGTTGCAAATTTTTTTAAATGTACATTAAAGAAACCGGAAAAGATAAAGAAGAAAAATATTACTAAAAAAGAATATTAAAATATTCTGACAATATAAATTTAAAAAAAAATATTATATTAAAATTTTTATAATTTTTAAGAAATATTATATTATGCTTTACGAAATAAGAAAGATTTAAATAAATTCTACAAAAAAAAAAAAAAACTATCCTTTTATAAAATTTAAAAATTATCTACATAGAAATTAACAAGTATATTATTTATTTTCGAAACAGAACTTCATATTTGCTGCAGTATTATATTTTCCCCTTTAATTATTTTAAGCTATAAATATCCACAATCTGCTATTAGAAATAGAGCGACTATTTGAAGAAGACAACAAAAATAAGTACAAATATTTATACAGAAAGCAATTAAATATTTGTGCTTGCAGAGATAACTCTTCAGATATATTGTCTTAAGATAGCAATTAAATAATTGTGGTTGCAAATTTTGCAAAAATATATTTAAAAAAAAAAAAATAGAAAAAAGGTATGAAAAAAATATTACAAAAAATGCATTTGTTAAAATATAATTAAAAAAAATTTTTTTTTTAAATATTATATTATAATTTTAATAAATATTATATTATAATTTTAAGAAATATTATAATATGATTTGCGAAATAAATAATATTTAAATAAATTTAAAAAACTATCCTTTTATAAGATTAAAAAATTTTTTACATAGAAATTAACAACTACCTTATTATTTTAGAAAAATAACTTCATATTTGCTGCAGTTTTACATTTCCCATTTAATTATTTTGAGTTATAAATATCCATAATCTGTCATTCAAAATTCAGCAACCATATGAAGAAGACTTAAAAAAATAATTACAAATATTTATACTGAAAGCAATTAAATATTTGTGCTTGCAGAGATAATTTTTCAAACATAATGACTTAAGATAAAAAAAATACTCCTCCTTGAACTATTTTCGGTGTTTGATTGAACAAACATGATTTAATTATTTTCTTTTTTGGAGAACTTAATCACTTTGAAGCTCCATTTAAAATTATCGATCATGTTCTTGATATTTTGAGTATTTAGGTCACTTAATTATATTATTTTTATCTAATTTAACTGTCTTATTAAAGGACTTACTTTTTTTTTTTTTGTTTCAGTTTCTGAAATTACTTTAAATGAGATATCAAACACCATGATTACAGACTGCAAGTGTTTTTGTTGCCGTGTAAAGAAGGTCAATTATGATTTTTAAAATTTAAGATGTCATACGTCACAAACTCTAATTCTTTTCTCACGAGTGATTTTTAAGAACTGTATTAAGGTTTTTGTTTAGTTCTTACGTCATACAAGTATTATATTTAATTGGTTTTAATTTGAAATTAATTTTTTAATTACATGTTCTGAAATTATTATTTTTATTCTATTTTTTTTTTCTGAAAAACAACCTTCTAAATATTTTTAAAATATTATATATATATATATATATTACATATATATAATATTAATATTATATATATATATAATATTATACATATATAAATATTATATATATATATATATGTATTATACATGCGATCATACCTTATTGATGCATTAAGAATAGAGTATTGATTTCCACATATATTGGTTTACGGTTCTATGAAGCAGAAAGTCCACCGATGGGCTATAAGGGTATAGGGGATGACAATGGCGTAATGGGCCTGAATGGTATGATGGCTAGCGCTCTGGCGTTCGGTACCACAGGTTTTCAGGTTCGAGTCCCGGCGGTGCCATGCATGTTTGTAGTGGTTCGGAATCCACTTTAAGCCGTAGGTCCCAGTCTCCTATGACTGTAGGGCATCATGGAGCCAAAGTCAGACTTCTACCTACGGGTGCTCCTTCCCAACAGAAGCTGCTTCCTTCCCCTTCAACCATGAGTCCATATGGGTTCGTGGACTTGGTCTAGATTAGATATCTGCCAAGTGAGATAAGTAACAACAACAGCAACAACAATGGCTTAATAGAGCAATTTCAGTGGTAAAATTTTTTTTATCTTTTCTCACATAGTTCCATCGTATGCCCAAGGCTATGCAACCACCTATCAATTAGAAAGATGAGGGTAGAACATCAGGAGATCACGAATGTCGAGGGAGGACAGTGCCATTCAGAAGAACTTTTAAGTGTAGCTGCCCCGCATTTGCTTGTCATATGACAGAATCGGACCTCCCACCAGGCAACCTGTCTTTCATTGCGAGATGCTTTACAAATATTTTCAAAATCGCCATTGAGTCTCCACTTTTCTACAACAATGCCTTCAGCGGACTCAAATCTGGTTTTCTTTCACCCAAACAGAGCGGGCGAAAGGCTTGGGACAAGGCTTTTTAAATTTTATTGACCGATGAGATCGAAAACTCAAAATACTCCCACAAGGACTCTTGATTGTGGAGATGTTTTACACAAGTTGTCACTATCGCCATCAAATCTCATCTTCTTCTTCTTTAAAGTGTGCCAAAAAATGACTGAATAATTCAAACCAAACCAAATCAAATATTCTTCTTCATTTTTAAAGCAGTGACCACAACAGACACCGCCAGCGGATTGAACTTGAGCTCTCCAGATTCATAAATTAACACTGGGCCACGAGCCATATAACTTCAAAAATTAAAATGCTATATTATTTAGTACTGATATGTACAACAATATAATTACAGTAATTTGACACATTGTCACGAGACATATGACTTTAAAAATTTAAAAAAAAAAAAATTAAAAGTGTTTAGTACTGATCTGTATATCAATATAATTCAGTAATTCGACATATGGCCATGAGCCATATAACTTTAAAAATAAAATGCTATATTAAAAATATTTAGCATTGATATGTACAACAATAAAATTACCGTAATTTGGCATATACTGACATATATTTACTACTGCACATACTACTATTTACATATACTGCATATGACACCGAGCCATATAATTTTAAAAATTAAAATACTATATAAAAATATTTAGTACTGATATGTACAGCAATATATTTAAAGTAATTTGACATTTTTTAAGAGTGACAAAATATTCAATTAATTTAAAAACAATGCTTCCCCTTCTATCACAACACCTTTTATGTCCCATACCCCTTCCAAAGGTTCTCACTACATTTATGACCGAATAGGGTTTGTAAAATATTCGACTTTCCGGAGAAACAAATGCCGAAAAAAGATCGGAAAAGCCCTCCTGACTTCTGGCAGCGAAAATCTTCCGCCGATCCATTTTGAAGAAGAAATCGACGATCGAGCATCAGCCGATCCTAGGAGGAAGACGCAGAGGTCCCTGGCCACCGCATGATAGAGAGCCGGGAAAACCCTGAGCCCGATCTAAGCACCAGTCCGACATCTTTGGCGAGTCTCAGCGGTGATTTGTAACAATTTCTGCTGCTGGTAGGGTTTGGGATTGAAAAATCTGAAAGAGATATCCCAACACCGTGATGGTAGGGCTTTTTATAGATTTGGATAGATCAATTTCATTGAAATTGAGAGCTTCGACGAAAAGAGCAATTGAACGTTGCTTTTGAAGAGGTTGAAACTTAGTTTCCATCTTTATCATTGATATTTACTTTTATAAATACGTTTTCGTTTATTAGAAAATTAATTTAAAACATGCGCAATAATAGAATACGGTAATATCATTATAATAGAATTGTAGTAATACCATTTCATAACAGAAATATAACGATAGAAATTAACATAAAAAGGATGATGCCGAGTGACTAGCGCTCTGGCGTTCGGGGCCATAAGTTTCAAGTTCGAGTCCCGGCAGTGCTATGGATATTTATATTGTTATCGAATCCACTTTATATTGTACACATATAAACTCATGTTTGTGAAAATTGCAACACCATGAAGGAATCGTCATAATTGAATGAAATTTAATACACAGTTGAGTGGTAGCGGTACAAATAAATGATTAAATGTTCAAAGCAAACAAAAAATAACAAGAGATCGGAATCAGTATTTTGTGTAGCCCCCACTCGCCGCAATAAGTGCTGCTACACGACGGCATGGAGTCAAACAAATTTTGAATGTCTGCCTGAGGAAGAGCATTCCATATTGTTTGTATGCGCACCCAAAGTTCGTCTGCAGAAGCAACAGGACAAGGATCACGAGCGAGACGCCGACCAACGAAATCCCACACATGTTCAATCGGCGACATATCCGGGGAATATGCAGGCCAAGGAAGAAGCTGTACCTGCCGCGTTGCAAAGAAGGATTGAACAGTCCTAGCAATATGAGGGCGGGCATTGTCCTGTTGAAATACAGAGCCTGGCAAGCTTTGAAGGAAGGGAACAGCTTGGGCTGTAGAACTTCACACTGATATACCGGTTGCTGTTCAGATTGCCCAAAATTCTTAGCCATTGAGATCGTCCATGATATGCTATGGCATCCCAGATCGTAACTCAGGGTGTTCGACCACTGTGGCGTTCGATAATGCACTCCGGAAGGTGGCGTTCACCGGTATAGCGTCTGACACGAATGCGGCCATCATGGTACCACAAATTAAAGCGGGATTCGTCAGAAAACACGACATGCTGCCAATCAGCACGCCAGTCTCTATGCTGAACGGCCCATTGTAGCCGCAGGCGGCGATGGTTTAGCGTAAGAGGGATCCTGTATAAAAAGAAGTCCTTGCGCGCAGTCCACGCTGCAGCAGACGCCATGCGGACCAGGTGTCTATCATCGCGAGCTGACGTCACATTTCGGGGTCCACTCCGGATTTCCGAGCGTCCGACACTCGTTCGTCCACTGTTTCCAAAGACGCATCACTGTGCTGCTGTTACGCTGCACACGAGCGGCTACTGCACGATAAGACAATCCAGCTTCACGAAGGCCGATGATTCTCCCCGTTCAAACTCTGTAAGTTGTTCAAATCTCGCTCTCTTTCGTCGAAGAGGCATAAGTAATGATTGAGCTAACGTTTACCACTAGCAGATAACCATACACGACTCGCTACAGCCGTCTATTTATTCGGATCCATCCGCTGTTCAGAGGGCGCTGCTCAGCATACGCATGCGCTACGGATTTGAAATTCTAATCATTTGCATATAATGCGCTAATTTGCATTTCCTGAAAATTACAGCTCACTCGCGTAAGTCCTTCATAGTGTTGCAATTTTCACAAACGAGAGTTTATATCGGTCTCATTTGACTGTAGAGAGTTGTGGAGTAGTGTTACTCACGTCCGTAGCATATCTTCCAGTTACACGTGCTAAATGAGTAACAGCCACACGACATGCCTTCTTCAAGGCTAGTTTGTAATGGACTGTTCATAAGGACATGGTCAATTACGACCCGGTCTACGACGTAATTAAAAAAATAATACCATAATAGATAATAAATATAAATATAGTAATGCCATTTCATAATAGAAATACAACTAATAATACCATAATAGATAATAAATATAAATATAGTAATACCATTTCATAATAGAAATATAACTAATAATAAATAGAAATACCATTTCATTTATTGAAATGGTGAAATTTTAAAACCTAAATCGAACTTATTATACAGATAACCTTTTATAATAAATCTGATTGTCACCAAGTAATAATTCATGTTAAGTATATTAAATTTGCGACTATTATTATACTGTACTTTCTTTTTCATTGGCACAACAGTCTCATGGTGGGCCAAGGCCGTCTGCTTGCTGGCAGATTTCGAGACAGGAGAGACTTTCTTTTTACATAGTAGGGTTATCAGCCCTATTTCCAACGCTCTACAGTCATATTAGATCGGAACTACGGTTTAAAGTGGATTCCGAATGAACCATTACAAACATCCATGGCGCTGTTAGGACTCGAACCCGAAACTTGCCGCCCCGAGCGCTGGTTACTGGGCTATCAAGACCCAAAAACACTTACCTAAGGGATTGAACCTGCGTTATTAGCACGACATTCTAACCAACTGAGTTAAGCGGACGGGTATTGAGTTGTACTTTATTCAATATAATAAAACACAATTAAAAATATAATTACCTTTAATTTTCAATTTTCTTATTCAAAGTAATAACAATAAATATGGTTATTATAATAATAATTAGTAGTAGCGTATCAATTAGACTTATGTTTATTACTCTACTGTGCTTTATTCGGTAAATAATAATTGGAATGTATTCGAGAGAACTTGTTAATAATCTTAAATTGAATTTCATTGTAACAATGTATGTCCCAGTTGGATAAATATTTCACATGGTCTACTGCTTAGGGATAAATTATTGAATATTATTTCTTTCTTCAACACAATGTACTAAAGATATATGTACTACATTATTTATTGAAGCTATTAATACTCTAATAATAATGTCTGTTATCATAGGGTTTCTCCTTTGATACCGCGATTAATGGTTGAATAATGCATGAATGTGAATAATGCACGAATCATAGACAATTACATGCATACTTATAAATGAATTAGTCTGTAGTTGTACAATGACATATTTATAAATTAATATCTTTTTTACAGAAATAATTGACGGTTAATCTATAATTATATACATAAATCGATTCAAGTTTGCGTATGTGAAATTCAAAAACTATAACATTTAGTTCATTTTTACCACTGAAATTAATAATTTTTTTTATTTAGTGAGTAAAGAAATAATTTGTAAAAATAAATATAAATATTTAATATTAATAATTATAATATATAATATGTATATATATAAATATAATATATATATATATATATATATATATATATATATATACTCAAGAGCCAAAACATTATGACCACCCCCCTACATTTTGCAATGAACTCGCCTTGGTATTATTCGCCAAAGGTGGGCCAACTCGTTTTTGACAGGTGGTCATAATGTTTTGGCTCTTGAGTGTATATATGTATTAAATATTAATAACTATTAATGGAAACAATTTAAATATAACTGATTATAAAAAGGCATTACCTAGTTATAACATATTTAAAAAGTTAATATTTTTATAAGAATAGTGTTTTGCAAATTAATTTATAACAGTGCCATCGATAAAATGTATAATTATTTGTCGATTGTATAATTAATCGATATTGTATAATTGTTTAAGTAATTATACATTTCTACATTTCTATCAATTAAATATACATTTTCATAAAATTAAAGATACATTTTTTTACCAATTTTACAATTATATATTTTTTATCGATTATTTTGCATTGTATAATTATTCGATAAAAAGTACAACAACTCTTTTATATAAATGTTTTTTTACATTCAATTGTTTTGAACTGGAATATGATAAGGGAAAGATATTAATAAAGAAATTAATTAAATTTTTACAAAATTGAAATTGGAAAAATAAATGAAATCATAAATGTATGATGAAGATGAGATGATAAATGAATAATGGCCAATATAAATGGCTATTTTTCAAAAAAGATTACTAAAGATAGTAGCCACATATAGTTGCAGCTATATAAATGTTTACTGTCCATAACCCTGCAACACAATGTAAGAGATGTTTATCATTTGGTGACATTTGTTGGCGATTTATCAAAGGTTTCTTAATAACAAAAGTTCCATTTAAATTCAACTGTTCTCAAATGGAATATAACTAAGAAAATATATTAATGAAGAAATAAATTACAATTTTTACAAAATTAAAATAGGAAAAATAAGATGAGATCATAAATGGATGATGATGAAGATGAGATGATAAATTGATGCTGGCACCAATATAAAATGACTAATTTTCAAAACGATTGCTAAAGATTACAGCCGCATATAGTTATAATTCTATAAACACTTCATGTTCGGGACATTGCAACACAATTTAAGAAATGTTTTCCTATTTGGCGACAATTGTTGGCGATTTATCAAGGTTTCCTAATAACAAAAAGTTCCATTTAAATTCAACTGTTCTCAAATGGAATATAATTAAGAAAAATATATTAATGAGGAAATCAATTACAATTTTTACAAAATTAAAATAGGAAAAATAAGACAGATCATAAATGGATGATGATGAAGATGAGAGGATAATCATGTTCCTGACATTGCAACACAATTTAAGATATTTTTTCCCATTTGGCGACATTTGTTGGAGATTTATCAAAGGTTTCCTTATAATAAAGTAGTACCATTTTGTAAAAATAAAATTTTAGATGGATATTGCATTGATTTTGGCACAAATGACTTACGTGGTCTTATTTCTAAACAATTTACCTAAGAATAATAAACAAATACTTATATGAATATGAGAAAAAAAGAGTTTTTCTACTTTTTCCTTAGAATTAAAAAAATTTTAAACTAGACACTTTTAATTTCTGATTTAATTTTAATTTTGAAATTATAATTTATTTAATTTTTATTTGCTTAAAACTTATCGAAATGTATTCGATTATATTTTAAAAAGCCATATTTCGCCTATTTATATTATTGAAGGAGAATTAAAATCTCAAACCTTTAAATCTAATCCGATATTTTTTTTTTCCTAGTAAAATTTTATTATAAAAAATAAAAAAAAGGGAGACTATATATCATAATGTTTAATTTATTATACGTTACAAAATTAAAATTTAATTTTAATTTTGAAAATTACAACTCATATATATATATATTTTTATTTTATTAAAGCTTATCAAAATTTATTATATTGTATTTAATCTAGCTATATTTCGCCAATTTATATTATTGTAGGAGAATTAAAATCTAAAACCATTAAATTAGATCTGATATTTTTTTTTCTAGTATTTTTATTATGAAAATAAAAAAAAAAGATTATACACTGAAGTGACAAAAGTCATGGGATACCTCTTAATATCGTGTCGGCCATCCTTTCGCCCGGCGAAGTGCAGCAACTCGACGTGGCATGGACTCAACAAGTCGTTGGAAGTCTTCTGCAGGAATATTGAGCCATGCTGTCTCGATAGACGTCCATAATTGTGAAAGCGTTGATGGTGCAGGATTTTGGGCACGAACAGACCTCTCGATGATGTCCCATAAATGCTCGATGGCATTCATGTTGGGCGATCTAGGTGGCCAGATCATTCGTTGGAATTGTCCAGAATGTTCTTCAAACCAATAGCGAACAGTTGTGGCCCGGTGACATGGCGCATTGTCATCCATAAAAATCCCATCGTTGTTTGGGTGCATGAAGTCCATGAATGGCTGCAAGTGATCTCAAGTAGCTGAACTTAAGCATTTCCAGTCAATGTTCGGTCCAGTCGCACCAGAGGACCAAGTCCATCCCATGAAAAAAAACAGCCCACACCATTACGGAGCCACCACCAGCTTGAACAGTGCCTTGCTGACAGTTTGGGTCCATGACTTCGTGGCGTCTGCACCACACTCGAACCCTACCATCAGCTCTTACCAACTGAAATCGTGACTCATCGGACCAGGCCACGGTTTCCATTCATCTAGGGACCAACCGATATATTCACGTGCCCACGAGAGTCGCTGCAAGCGATGTCGTTCTGTCAGTAAAGGCACTCGAGTCGGTCTTCTGCTGGAATAGCCCAAGAAAGCCAAATTTCTCCGCACAGTTCTAACGAACCAAGTCCCCTTGTACGTCCCACATTGATTTCTGCGGTTATTTGACGCAGTGTTGATTGTCTGTTAGAATTTACGACTCTTTGCAGACGTCGCCGGTCTCGGTCGTTAAGTGCAGGCGGTCGACCACTGCGCTGTCCATGGTGGGATGTTATACCTGAAATTTCATACTCTCGGCACACTCTTGACACAGTGGATCTGGGAATGCTGAATTTCCCTAACGATTTCCGAAATGGCATGACCCATGCGTCTAGCTCCAACTAACATTCCGCGTTCAAAGTCTGTTAATTCCCGTCGTGCGGTCATCATCACGTCAAAACCTCTTCACATGAATAACTTGAACAGAAATGAAAGCTCTGCGAAAGCACTGCGCATTTATACCTGTTCTACGCGATGCTACTGCCATCTGAAAATTTGCATATTGCTATCCCATGACTTTTGTCACTTCAGTGTATATCATAATCTTTAATTTATTGTACACTACAAAATCAGCAACAATTAAACTTCACGTTTTCCGAAAATTAATATTTGATCGCATAGTCATTTTCAATGAATTAAATGCAAATATCATAATCCTCAGCCAATTATTACAGCAAAGAAATAAATGAATTATTTCCCTTTTTCTTTCCATAAAATAGGGAAAAAAATTACCTTTTTTTTTTTTAGGGGAAAGAAAGTAACGATAGAAATTCTGAAAAAATAATTAAATCCGCTTAACATTTAAGAAAGTAATTTTTTTTAAGTACAACTTTTTATTTGATATTCATTCAATTTATAAAGCAATTTATTTAAACGAAACAAAGTATTTAAATTTAGTGTTAAACATTAATTTCGAGTTAATTAAGGCGAGAAAAGTAAATGATTAAAAAACGGAGTCGTATTTGTTTATTCACTTAGCATACATTTAAATGAATTAGAATAGTTGTAAATAATTGAATGTTTGGGGAAAAACCCAATACCTTCCGACTTTGAAAAGGGAAAAAAAACATTTTTGATTTCCCCTAATTAGCTGAACTGTTTAATTATTTCTGATTTTAAAGTTTGTTTATTATATATATTGGTTAGTTTAAAATTCAGTACTTCAGGGAGAATGTATTTATAATATAATTATAATATATGTTTTCTTTACCCCAAGCAGAGCATGTTACCATAAGGCTTTTAAGGTTTATTGTCTCGATAAGGTCGAAAACACAAAAAACTCCCACAATGACTCAATTATTAGATACTTTACACACGTTGTCTCTGTCACCAGCAAGACTTTTCTTCATTTTTAAAATGTGCAAAAATTACTTTAGAGCGACGAACAGAACCAAACCAAACCAAATCTTATTTTTTTAAGCAGTGATCACAACACACACCTCCAGCGGAATTTGAGCCTGAATCCTCCTGATTCATAAATTTCCCCCAATTTCATAGGCCACGAGCCATATAACTTTAAAAATTAAAATGCTATATTAATATTTAGTTCTGATATGTACATATGGCATATTACATACATATGGTATATATGGCATATTTTCACGAGCTATGTAATTTTAAATATTAGGATACATATTAAAAATATTTAGTATTGATATGTACAACAATATAATTAGAGTAATTTGACATATGGTCACGAGCCATAAAAATTTAAAAATTAAAAATACTATATTAAAATATTTAGTACTGATATGTACAACAACAAAATTACAGTAATTTGACATATGGTCACAGGGCCGTATAACTTTAAAAATTAAAAAATATATATATTAAAAATATTTAGTACTGATATTTAGAACCATATAAATACAGTAAATTGGCATATGACCCAGATCCATATAATTTTTTAAATTAAAATATTTAGTACTGATATGTACAACAATATAATCACAGTAATTTGACATGTGGCCTGAGTCATACAATTTTAAAAATTAAACTACTTTATAAAACATATTTAGTTCTGATATGTAAAAACAATATAATCACTTGTAATATGACTTATGGCCACGAGCCATATTACTTTAAAAATTAAACTACTTTATAAAACATATTTAGTACTGATATGTACAACAATATCATTACAGTAATATGACATTTGACCACATGTAACTTTGGCGACATGGCCATGAGCCATATAACTTTAAAAATTAAAAATATATATATATTAAAAATATTTAGTACAGACATGTATAACAATGTAATTACAACATATTAGATATTTTAAAAAAATGACGAAGTATTCCATTAAATTAAAACCAGTGCATCTCTTCCACCATAACCACTTACACGTCCCATATCCCTTCCAAAAATTCTTACTGCATTTATGACCGAATAGGGTTTTGGAAAATATTGACTTTCTGAGAAACAAATGCCGAAAGGATCCGGGAAAAACCTCCTGGCTTTTGGCAGCGAAAATCTCCCGCCGATCCATTTTGAAGAAGAAATCGACGATCGAGCATCAGCCTATCCTAGGAGGAAGACGCAGGGGTCCCTCGCCACCACATGATAGAGAACCCGGGAAAACCCTGAGCCCGGATCTAAGCATCAGTCCGACATCTTTGGCGAGTCTCAGCGGTGATTTGTAACAGTTTCTGCTGCTGGTAGGGTTTGGGGTTGAAAAATCTGAAAGAGATATCACAACACCGCGATGGTAGGGCTTTTTATAAATTTGGATAGATCAATTTCATTGAAATTGAGAGCTTCCACGAAAGGAGCAATTGAACGTTTCTTTTTGAAGGTTGAAACTTAGTTCCAATCTTTATCAATGAGGTGTACTTTTTAAAATACATTTTTGTTTATTAATTATAATGTTAATTAAGACGTACTCAATAATAGAATACGGTAATATTATTATAATAGAATTGTAGTAATACCATTTCATAATAGAAATATAACGATAGAAATTAACATAAAGAGCATGATGGCCGGGTGACTAGAGCTCTGGCGTTTCGGGCCATAAGTTTCGGGTTCGAGTCCCGGCAGTGCTATGGATATTTTTATTGGTATCGAATCCACTTTATATTGATACACATATATATTGGTTCGTAATCCACTTTAAACTGTAGGTCACGCCTCATTTGACTTAGAGAGTTGTGGGAGTAGTGTTACTCACGTCCGTAGCATATCTTCCAGTTACACGGATAAATGAGTAACAGCCACACGGCATGCCTTCTTCAAGGCCAGTTTGTAATAGGCTGTTCATAAGGACATGGTCAATTACGACCCGCTCCACAGCGTAATTAAGAAAAACAATACCATAATAGATAATAAATATAGTAATACCATTTCATAATAGAAACATAACTAAAAATACCATAATAAATAGAAATGCCATTTCATCTATTGAAATGGTGAAATTTTAAAACCTAAATCTGACTTATTATATAGAGAACCTTTTCTAATAAATCTGATTGTCACACATAATAATTCATGTTACTTATATTAAATTTGCTTGATTATTATTATACTGTACTTTTTCTTTTCATATAGGCAACAGACTCATGTTGGGCCAAGGCCACCTGCTTACTGGCAGATTTCGAGACAGGAGATACTTTCTTTTTATATGGTAAGGGTTATCAGCCCTCTTTTCAACGCTCTACAGTCATATTAGATCGGAAACTATGGTTTAAAATTGGATTCCTAATGAACCATTACAAACATCCATGGTACTGTTAGGACTCGAACCTGAAACTTGTCGCCCCCGAGCGCTGGTTACTCGGCTATCAAGCCCCAAAAACACTTACCTAAGGGACTGAACCTGCGTTATTAACACAACACTCTAACCAACTGAGCTAAACGGGCGGGTATTGTGTTGTACTTTTATTCAATGTAATAAAACACAATTAAAAATATAATTACTTTTAAGTTTCAAAGTATTTTTAATATGTCATGTTAACATTATAGGGCTAAACTCATTTCAAATCTAGACTTTATTATTCAATTTTTTCAAATTTTCATATTTATTATTAATAACAATAAATATGGTTATTATAATAATAATTAGTAGTAGCGTATCAATTAGACTTATGATTATTACTCTACTGTACTTTATTCGGTAAATAATAATTGGAATGTATTCGAGAGAACTTGTTAATAATCTTAAATTAAATATTATTATAACAATGTATGTCCCAATTGGATAAATATTTCACATGGTCTACTGCTTAGGGATAAATTATTGAATATTATTTCTTTCTTCAACACAATGTAATAAAGATATATGTACTACATTATTTATTGAAGCTATTAATACTCTAATAATAACGTCTGTTATCATAGGGTTTCTCCTTTGATACAACGATTAATGGTTGAATAATGCATGAATACGAATAATAGACAATTACATGCACAGTTATAAATTAATTAGTCTGTAGTTGTACAACGACATATTTATAAATTAATATCTTTTTCAGAAATAATTGACAGTTAATCTATAATTATATATATAAATCGATTCAAGTTTGTGTATGTGTATATTTTAGTATAATTCAAAAACTGCAACATTTAGTTCATTTTTACACTGAAATAAATAATTATTTATTTAGTGAGTAAAAAAATACTTTTTAAAAATAATTTATATATATATATATATTAAATATTAATAACTAATAATGGAAATAATTTAAATATAACTGATTTATATAAAAGGCATTACCTACTTATAACAAGACGTATTTTTATAACATATTTAAAAACTCGTTATTATTTTTATAAGAATAAAAGTTTTGCAAATTAATTTATAACAGCTCCATCGATAAGGTGGGTCAATTTATTTATCGATTGTCATAATGTTTCGATATTGCACAACTGTTTAATTAATTATATATTTATACATTTTTATCGATTAAATATACATTTTTATCGATTAAATATAACAATTTCATAAAATTAAAGATACATTTTCATAAAATTAAAGATACATTTTCATAAAATTAAAGATACATTTTTTTTTTTACCAATTTTACAATTATACATTTCTTATCGATTATTTTACATTGTATAATTGTTCGATAAAAAACAATTGCTCTTTTATATGTATATTTTTACATTCAATTGTTCTATAATATTAAGGAAAACATATTAATAAAGAAATTAATTAAACTTTTCAAAAAATGAAATAAAAAATAAATGAAATCATAAATGTATGATGAAAGATACATTTTTTTACCAATATTACAATTATACATTTCTTAAAAAGATTACTAAAGTTTTTAGCCGCATATAGTTGCAACTATATAAACGTTTCTTGTTCAAACATTGCAACACAATGTTCTTTTTTTCTAATGCAGTTGGCAAACACAGAATATGGTCTTGGATGCTATTAATAAGGAAATTAAGACGTTACTCACTTTGTAAAATTGAAGATAAGCCCCGGACGCGGAAATAAATGAAACTCTAAATCTATTAGATGACGGGACCTACAGTTTAATGGATTGGAACCACAATACAAACAACCAAAAAAACCGTCGGGACTAGTAGCCGAAATGTGGTACAGCGCCATAAATCCACTTTGACCATTCAGGCCATTGCAACACAATGTAAGAGATGTTTATCATTTGGCGACATTTGTTGGCGATTTATCAAAGGTTTCTTAATATTAAAAAGTTCCATTTGAATTCAACTGTTCTCAAATGGGATATAACTAAGAAAATATATTAATGAAGAAATCAATTACAATTTTTACAAAATTAAAGTAGGAAAAATAAGATCAGATCATAAATGGATGATGATGAAGATGAGAGGATAATCGTGTTCCTGACATTGCAAACAATTTAAGATATTTTTTTTCCCATTTGACATTTGTTGGAAATTTATCAAAGGTTTCTTTTTATAATAATGGTACCATTTTTGTAAAAATAAATATTTCATGGGAATTGAATTGATTTTGGCACAAACGATTTACGTGGCCTTATTTTTTTACCTAAGAATAATAAACTAATACATTTGTTGGAGAAAAAAAGAGTTTTCTACTTTTTCCTTAATAAAAAAAAATTTAACTAGACACTTTAAAATTTCTGAAATAAAATTTTAGATGGATATTGCATTGATTTTTTATTTGCTTAAAACTTATCGAAATGTATTAAAATTATATTTTAAAAAGCTATTTTTCGCCTATTTATATTATTGAAGAAGAATTAAAATCTCAAATCTTTAAATCTAAAGATATTTTTTTGCCTAGTAAAATTTTATTAACTAAAAAGAGATTATAACACTTTTATTAATTTACAAAATTAAATTTTTATTTTTAATTTTGAAAATTATAATTTATATTAATTTTTATTTTATTAAAACTTATCAAAATTTATTATATTATATTTAATCAAGCTATATTTCGCCAATTTATATTATCGCAAGGAGAATTCAAATCTCAAACCTTTAAATCTAATCCGATATTTTTTTCCTAGTAAAATTTTATTATAAAATAAAAGCGAGATTATATATCATAATGTTTAATTTATTATACGTTACAAAATTAAAATGTAATTTTAATTTTGAAAATTACAACATATATATATATATATTATATTTTTTATTATTTAATAAAACTTATCAAAATTTATTATATTGTATTTAATCTAGCTATATTTCGCCAATTTATATTATTGTAGGAGAATTAAAATCTAAAACCATTAAATTAGATCTGATATTTTTTTCTTAGTATTTTTATTATGAAAATAAAAAAAAAAGGCTATATATCATAATGTTTAATTTATTGTACACTACAAAATCAGTAACAATTAAACTTCCCGTTTTCCGTAAATTAATATTTGATCGCATAATCATTTTCAATTAATTAAATGCAAAATATCATAATCCCACTCAGTCAATTATTACAGTAAAGAAATAAATGAATTATTTCCCTTTTTTCTTTCCATAAAATAGGAAAAAAATTCCTTTTTTTTTTTTTTTAGGGAAAGAAAGTAACGATAGAAATTCTGCAAAAAAAATAATTAAATCTGCTTAACATTTAAGAAAGTAATATTTTTTTTTTAAGCACAACTTTTTTTATTTGATATTTATTCGAATTTGTAAAAGCAATTTATTTAAACGAAACAAAGTATCTAAATTTAGTGTTAAACATTAATTTCGAGTTAATTAAGGCGAGAAAAGTAAAGGATTAAAAAAACGGAGTCGTATTTGTTTATTCACTTAGCATACATTTAAATGAATTAGAATAGTTGCAAGTAATTGAATGTTTGGGGAAAAAATCCCAATACCTTCTGACTTTGAAAAAGGGATAAAAAATTTTTGATTTCCCTAATTAGTTGAACTGTTTAATTATTTCTGATTTTAAAGTTTGTTTAGTATATTCTGGTTAGTTTAAAATTCAGTACTTCAGGGAGAATGTATTTATAATATAATTATAAATACAGACTGGAATCTCAAGACGATGTTGTAATTTGTTTTTAAATAGTTTAAAAGTGAAATCTGATTAGAATAAATTATATTCGAATTAATTATATTATATTCCTACATTATTGGAATGAATAATATTAAAAGAAATCGTAATAAAACTTTTGTTTCTAAATATAAGCTTTTCATATATTAAATATTAAATATTATGTGTATATTTTTATATTAAATATTGTGTGTACGTATACAGTGTGATTATAATTAAAGTCTCCCAATGTCAAAATAATGTAAAAAAAAGAATCATTCTTCACAATGAGTTCAAATTTGAACTGAAGATACTTGAAGAAGGAAGAAACGTTATGACGACAAGAAAAAAAAAGTTCCACCTTTTTTCTATCCAATTTAGTATAACCTTGATGTGGTGGATGGGCTTTCCACTAACAGGACACAACTGGTGAATGACTTTGGAAGTAATTTTTTCTGTCAAAAAAACCGAAACAATATAGCACATTGAACACTACAGTTGGTTTAAAGTGCAACTCATTCCAAATTCGTTGTAATTTCTATTCAAAATATCACTGGCAGCCAAATTCATTTTCTTTTATGCCGCTTACAGCGCCATCTATTAATACACTTTAGAACTGATTTTGATGCAATACAGTTTCCCCTTTTCTTCAAGTATCTTCAGTTCAAATTAGAACTCATTGTGGTGAGTGTTTTTTTTTTTTTTTTCTTTGCAGCATTTTGAAAGTGGGAATTTAATTATAATCACCCTGCATATATTAAATATTGTGTTTAATATCAGAAAATTAAGAAAAGATAAAATTTCAAAAAAATTGTTTAATTATGTTATACAGAATATAGATTTATTCATACGGTTTTTATATTAATTTTTTTTTTTATAAGACACAACATTTTTTAAAGCATTACATAAATAACCTTTTTTGAGACATTTGTTGAAGACACTGTTTCAAGAAACGGGGAGACTCGAGGGCATTATGCGGCCTCGTTAATCGGACTGCCTGGTGGGCGTTTTCACCCCTACGATACTCAAATGTTGGGTGATTCCCCTAAAAGTCCTCCTGGAAGGTACTGTCCTCTTTCCTTTAGCGTCATGGAGCTAAGTCAAATTTCTACCTACGGGTACTCCATCACAACAGATTCATCATCCTCTTCCCTCCTTCCATGAGAACACTCGGGTTCATGGACTTGGTCTAGATGTTGCTGTCGAGCAAATGGAATAGGAACAACAATATATATATATATGCGTATATAGGTGGTCAAAAGTTAATTTATTTATCTTAAACAGTATACATTTAAATTAAATTACAAACCTACGTTTTCCCTTACAAAGTACCACCAATATATTTCATGGAAATTTCCAACTATTCCTTATTAATGTGATTTCTATTGTGCACTAAATAAAAGTTTTTAAATTTATACGAAAAAGAAGTTGATTTTTCACGGATAAACTACTTTTAGAATCTACTTTAAACCACAGGTCTCAGTCTCATTTTACTGTAGAGTTTTAGTCATAGGACTGACAATCCTAACCCATAGAAAAGAAAACATCTACCGTCTCGAAATCTGCCAGCGAGCAGACGGCATTGGCCCACCACGAGGCTGTTGCGCCACTGATGCTGATGACGATGATGAAAACTAACTTTAGTTCATATAGAGTAAAACATCAAATGTTCACGGATAAACTACAAAAAACGGATAAACTACTAAAGCATCAAATGTTTTTTTAAAGTTATTAATTAAATTAAGGATTAAAAAATTGGGTATTTATTTATTTACCATTACTTTTTTTTTTTTTTTGAAAATTAAAGATGTATATTCAATGCTCACGAAAAAGATACGTTACAAAAAATACAAACACGCAAATATTTGTATATATTGTTACAAAAATACCCCAACTGAAAATTTCCAACAATTAAAATGATAATCTGTAGACGTTTTAACAAGACTTCTACAGCTAACATCAATACATCATTTATGATCAAACTTCTAACATTACTTTCGTCACTATTTTCCCTTCCAAAGTACCTTTATCCCCTCCATTTATTACAGAAATCCCCCAAATATTCCTTGATAACGTGGTTTCTATTATGTATGAAATAAAAGTATACAATTTAAATTCGATTTTTAAATGATTTAAAATTATTTTGGATCATATGAAGTAATATAAAATTGCCTTGTTAATACATGCATTGTTAAAATGCACATATCGTATTTTCATGAAAAATATACAAAATACAAATAAGTATTTATTTATACCTTCATAAAGTTTACAATAATTAAATTCATAATATGTAAGCATTTTATCCCTAACTCTACAGCTAACATCGATACAAGCCTCCATCATTTATAAGCAAACTTCCCTTTTTATCCTTCCCGACTTTCCCCTACAAAGTACCTCTAAATCCCTAGTATTTATCACGGAAATCCCCAAGTAATCCATAATAATAAATCCATCGCAAAACTTGCTAACTCTTCGCAGGCTCTGAAACAGGATCATCATTAATTATGATTTCTTAAACAACTCCCAGATTTGAAAAAAAAAAAAATAGGTAGTTATCAATTCAACTTCGATTACTACGTAAAATAATTTTATCATATGAGTATACTATCATTTATTGAAAGCAGTCTTTTTTTTAACGTTCATTCATTATTTTTATGCTCATATTATCGTGAAGTTAAAAATTAAAAAAAATATAATGATTAATTGATTTTAGAAAACATTTGCCCGATATTTAATGATTTTTTTTTTTTTCCTTTTTCACTAATTGACAATGTGGTGGGTGTAGTGTAAAAAAATAACTCTGTGATCATTTTTTCATTTTTTGATAATTTCACCCCATAAAAATGTCACTAATGAGAAAATGTTGCAATTGTTAAGACACATATATAATAAAAGTTTCTTAATTAAGTATGTCTTTAAAAATATAATTAAATGTGAGCAGAAATATTAAATTTTTCGAAATTAATTATGTAAATTACTTATAGAAAAACACATTTGGTACTCTTTACCAGTAATGTTATGCATTTGTACAGATTTTTAATTTTTATTGTAAAAAATGCTCATCAGCTATTAATGAAATATCTTTTTTTTCTCATACTAGTCTTTTAGTTATGTAACAGTGTTTCCCTTCACAATGGCAAGAGCGCCCCCTATGGTGTTCAGGAGAAATTGTCAGTAGGTCTCGAGACTCTCACCCCAGGGATGCACAGCACAACCTGTGCGTCGATGAAAAACGTCTAATTTGTAGTGTCTATTTAACGAAAATAAGTTATTTAAGAAAATAAGTGTAAGTTGGCTTATAAACTCTCACCCGGAGAGGAAGTATATTTTCGCGCATCCTGCGCGTAACCGAGTTTTAGGTTTTCGCCCTAGAGTAGAGTCCTTCCACGAATCTATAATTATATGTTTTTAAATGTGCTAACTATTGCATGCCCTAATTGAATGTGTGTGGTGTTTGTGGTGTGTGTCAATAAAGCTGTGAGTTCTCCAACCTGTACCTCAAGTATCTGAACCCAACCACACCCAGTCACAATCGGGTTGCCCAACCTGCATACTACAGTTTGGACAATGTCTTCTATCGTAGTCAATAATGACCTCCAAATATCGATATTATTAAGGAAGATTTGCGATTTATATATATTTATATATATAGCAAGCCTGAAAACTGCTGCTGCTACTAACATCTATTTCAAAAACTTAAATAATTTGACGAAGAATTTGCTCGTTTCAGCCACCATGATGTCAATCATCTACAATTAATTACCATCTTGTACTGGATTATTCTACTGTCATTAAAAACAGTAAATTTCATGAACAATGAAATTGTACATTATTCGAACTCTATATGACAAGCGATTTATCTCACCATGGCAATCATTCCGTGCCGGTTACTCTACTCCATTAAAATGGTAGATTTCATGAATAATGAATTAAATGGTACATTATTTGAGTTCTATTTGACACATGATTTATCACTTGTCACCATTCCGAGCTAGTTAATCTTTACCACCATTAAAATGGTGGACTTCGTGAACAACGAAATTAAATGGTACATTATTTGAGCTCTATTTGACAGATGATTTATCTCACCATCGCCACCATTCTGGTGCTAGCTACTCAACCACTATTAAACTGGTAGACTTTCTGAACAATGAAATTAAAAGGTACATAATTTGAGCTCTATTTGACACGAAATTTACCTTTCCACGGCTACCATTCCGTGTTAACTACTGTACCACCATTAAAACAATAAAATTAAATGGGTATTTGACTACATCAACAATAAAATTAAATGATACATTATTTGAGCTCTATTTGCTACATGATTTATCTCTTCATTGCCACCATTTGTGCTAGTTACTATATCACCATTAAAATGGTATTCATATACAATAAAATTAAATGGTACATTATTTGAGCTCTATTTGCTACATGATTTATCTCTTCATTGCCACCATTTTGTGCTAGTTACTATATCACCATTAAAATGGTATTCATATACAATAAAATTAAATGGTACATTATTTGAGCTCTATTTGCTACATGATTTATCTCTTCATTGCCACCATTTTTTGTGCTAGTTACTATATCACCATTAAAATGGTATTCATATACAATAAAATTAAATGATATATTATTTGAGCTCTATTTGCTACATGATTTATCTCTTCATTGCCACCATTTTGTGCTAGTTACTATATCACCATTAAAATGGTATTCATATACAATAAAATTAAATGGTACATTATTTGAGCTCTATTTGCTACATGATTTATCTCTTCATTGCCACCATTTTGTGCTAGTTACTATATCACCATTAAAATGGTATTCATATACAATAAAATTAAATGATACATTATTTGAGCTCTATTTGCTACATGATTTATCTCTTCATTGCCACCATTTTGTGCTAGTTACTATATCACCATTAAATGGTATTCATATACAAATAAAATTAAATGGTACATTATTTGAGCTCTATTTGCTACATGATTTATCTCTTCATTGCCACCATTTTGTGCTAGTTACTATATCACCATTAAAATGGTATTCATATACAATAAAATTAAATGGTACATTATTTGAGCTCTATTTGCTACATGATTTATCTCTTCATTGCCACCATTTTGTGCTAGTTACTATATCACCATTAAAATGGTATTCATATACAATAAAATTAAATGATACATTATTTGAGCTCTATTTGCTACATGATTTATCTCTTCATTGCCACCATTTTGTGCTAGTTACTATATCACCATTAAAATGGTATTCATATACAATAAAAATTAAATGGTACATTATTTGAGCTCTATTTGCTACATGATTTATCTCTTCATTGCCACCATTTTGTGCTAGTTACTATATCACCATTAAAATGGTATTCATATACAATAAAATTAAATGGTACATTATTTGAGCTCTATTTGCTACATGATTTATCTCTTCATTGCCACCATTTTGTGCTAGTTACTATATCACCATTAAAATGGTATTCATATACAATAAAATTAAATGGTACATTATTTGAGCTCTATTTGCTACATGATTTATCTCTTCATTGCCACCATTTTGTGCTAGTTACTATATCACCATTAAAATGGTATTCATATACAATAAAATTAAATGGTACATTATTTGAGCTCTATTTGCTACATGATTTATCTCTTCATTGCCACCATTTTGTGCTAGTTACTATATCACCATTAAAGTGGTATTCATATACAATAAAATTAAATGGTACATTATTTGAGCTCTATTTGCTACATGATTTATCTCTTCATTGCCACCATTTTGTGCTAGTTACTATATCACCATTAAAATGGTATTCATATACAATAAAATTAAATGGTACATTATTTGAGCTCTATTTGCTACATGATTTATCTCTTCATTGCCACCATTTTGTGCTAGTTACTATATCACCATTAAAATGGTATTCATATACAATAAAATTAAATGGTACATTATTTGAGCTCTATTTGCTACATGATTTATCTCTTCATTGCCACCATTTGTGCTAGTTACTATATCACCATTAAAATGGTATTCATATACAATAAAATTAAATGGTACATTATTTGAGCTCTATTTGCTACATGATTTATCTCTTCATTGCCACCATTTTGTGCTAGTTACTATATCACCATTAAAATGGTATTCATATACAATAAAATTAAATGGTACATTATTTGAGCTCTATTTGCTACATGATTTATCTCTTCATTGCCACCATTTTGTGCTAGTTACTATATCACCATTAAAATGGTATTCATATACAATAAAAATTAAATGGTACATTATTTGCCACCATTTTGCTCTATTTGCTACATGATTTATCTCTTCATTGCCACCATTTTGTGCTAGTTACTATATCACCATTAAAATGGTATTCATATACAATAAAATTAAATGGTACATTATTTGAGCTCTATTTGCTACATGATTTATCTCTTCATTGCCACCATTTTGTGCTAGTTACTATATCACCATTAAAATGGTATTCATATACAATAAAATTAAATGGTACATTATTTGAGCTCTATTTGCTACATGATTTATCTCTTCATTGCCACCATTTTGTGCTAGTTACTATATCACCATTAAAATGGTATTCATATACAATAAAATTAAATGGTACATTATTTGATTGCTCTATTTTGTGCTACATGATTTATCTCTTCATTGCCACCATTTTGTGATTTATCTCTTCAGTTACTATATCACCATTAAAATGGTATTCATATACAATAAAATTAAATGGTACATTATTTGAGCTCTATTTGCTACATGATTTATCTCTTCATTGCCACCATTTTGTGCTAGTTACTATATCACCATTAAAATGGTATTCATATACAATAAAATTAAATGGTACATTATTTGAGCTCTATTTGCTACATGATTTATCTCTTCATTGCCACCATTTTGTGCTAGTTACTATATCACCATTAAAATGGTATTCATATACAATAAAATTAAATGGTACATTATTTGAGCTCTATTTGCTACATGATTTATCTCTTCATTGCCACCATTTTTGTGCTAGTTACTATATCACCTGGTATTCATATATAAAATTAAAAATGATACATTATTTGAGCTCTATTTGCCATCTCACCCTGGCCACAATCCCGTTTAGTTACTGTACCACCATCAAAACGGTAGACGTCATTGAATAGCAAATTAACTGATACATATTTGTCAACTATTTGACAGGCAATTAGCACCTCCATGGATACCTTCCTGTTGTGGGAACCCTACTACCACTAAAATAGTAAACTTCATTTATGGTGAAATCAAATAGTACATGAGTACTAGTGGAAAATGACTTTGGATTTGTTGATTATATGGGTGACAAAAATGCACACTTTAACATGGAAAAAAAATGTTATAATTGAATTTTTTTTTTTTTTCACAATCCGATTTAACAAAAAAGAGAATAGAGACATTTAAATAAATACTCGTTATCCATTGTGCCTAAAATATTCGATAATGTATTATTATTGCAATATACTTTAAACTTATTAAAGAAACTTATTTTTGTAATAGAAATATCATTCATTAAAAAAGTTGAAATTTGAAATTCACATGTAATTAAAACTTTTGAACAACATAAAAATAAATGATTCTCCATTTTAAAATAGTTATTTTAACCTTACACTAGTTTTCTGTAATGAATAAAAACATTTGGTAGACATTTAATATTTCATAGTTCATTTAATACTGTTTACTTTAATTCTAAATCATGATTTCATATTCTTTAATCTGAAGTTCAAATTCTATTCATATTATTATGAAATTTAGTTCATATTCAATATTAATTTTAATGAGGTTCATCGACTTTATATGATATTTCGACTTTTATATCCATATAATTATTGGTCATATGATCTTTTGCTATTGTAACCATAATAAATGTTTTGATTTAACACTCTTGATTATAGTGTATTAAAAGAAAGAAACAATGCATTCTAATTATTTTCTTTTTGTTCCAGCATAAATTATGCTAATGAATTTATTTTGTCTGCGATAGAATTTATTTCACGTTTTAGTGAACTGATTTGCATGTAATTAATATTAACGTTTATGTTGTTGTCAGTTTTAAACCACTAAGGATCTTGTAATCAGTTAATGTTAGTCAAAAATTTTTGAAAAGTTTTCTAAAAGAATCTATTCTAATAATTTTGCTGTGAACCTAAACGTGGCAGTCATTATATTTTCTCGAAATTATTCTGCAGATAGTAAATGTAATAAATAGTCTATAGAGCGAAGGTTTGTTAACTACATTTGGATAATATTCTTATTATAAGAGAAATAATGCCTCATTTTGTTACTATTTTTATTTAAAGTTTTATTTTATTATTAAAATTTAAAAATTATTTGTTGTTTATTGAATTAATGTGAATAAATAAAAAAAAAATTATAAAATTTAATCAATTATTTATTTATTTTAATTTGCATTTTTTTTTTTATAATAATAGTGTATTGTTTATGCCGTATGAATTATGTTATATGACTCTAATTTATAATTTAAAAAATAAATATTTTATTAAATAAATAAATAAAATAAAAAAAAAAAAAAATAAATTTTTAAGTAAATAAAAAAATAAATTACGTACAAATAATTAAATTTTAAATAAAAAGGAATAAATCAAATAAATTCATTAACAATTAAATATATAAATTAAAAAATAAAATAAATAAATTTAAAAAATAAAAATAAATAAATTGTATAAAAATAGTCAAATTTTAAATAAAAATAAATAAATAAAATACATTAATTAAAAACTAAATAAGTAAATTTAAAAAGTTAAAATTTAAAAATTAAAAGAAAGAAAAAAATATAATAATAAAATAAAAATTTTGCTGAGAATTATAAGAAAGGTTTCGAGGAGCTTTATAGCCCATACAAATTATTTTTTCAATTCCTTCTATTAACTCACACTCTCCCTATATGTATCTAGTTCAAATTTTCAATCGTTCATAAAATACTTTTTATTCATCCTCATCATAATTTCTCAAGTTCAAATACATTTTTGAACTTGTAGTGGATGACACTTGATCTTAATAAAGTTTTTTCAAATATTAATTCAGTAATTAAATATAATTAATTAATTTTTAGGTTTTTAGATTTAAGTTGCATATATCTACCCATAGATGGCGCCAGATAAACATAAAAAAATGAAAGAAAATTATTTATAAAGGACTTTCTGCAATATGGTGAAAAAGTAGGAATTGACTTTAACATTTTTTTTTTTTTTTTTTATATTACTTGTTTGTAATAGAATGTGTATTGAGATGTCGTATGTGAAACATTGAAGGTTAGTTACATTAGCACCAATAATACAGAACTTAGAAAAAAATGCTTTGTTAACGAATATCCCACAAGGGTGGAATAATAACACAAATTCTGATTCTTAAGCTTTTTAACTGATTCCTCATAATAAAATGCATGCTAATCGTTACAGAATTTCTAGCAGTATTTAATTACTTAAAAATTCCCTTTTGTTTTCAAAAAACAATCCTTTTTCTACTCACTGGAAAGTAATCTTTTTACATTTATCTTTTTTTTTTATTAAATGGCTTATATACCATTTTTGTGCGTGTGCGTGCACTTTTAAAAAATAAGCCATTTGTTTTTAAATGAATACAAAAAGAGGAAAATTTCTTTTCTAAAAAGAAAAGTCTTTTTATTCTAATATTGGTCATTTCGCTTCATATGGTGGATTTAGAGTTTACCGGAAGTTCCTATACAGTAATAAGTAGAAAAAAATACCTCTTTGGCAGTCTACTACAAGAAAATTAATCGTCATTTAAGATACATAAATTAAAAAAACAAATAAATTCCTTCAATATCTAAATAGCCAATCCTACTACAATAAGGTTTGGTTTGATTAGTCGTACTACGGTCATTTTTAGCACATTAAGACTAATTAGAATGAGACCTACAGTGTAAAGTGGATTCTGAACTACTATAAAACATCCATGGCACTGCCAGTGTTCTAACTGAAGTTTATGGTACTAAAGACCAGCCAATTTTATGGCACTAAATATGGTTAAATATAATATATAATATAAAATTTTATGGCACCACCAGCACTTCATTTTGATCCAATTTTTAAACATGTTGTGTAGACACTACTTTGAAGAACGAGTAAATTCTGTGAAAGGGTTATTGCCATTAGTTATTAGTCAAAAGTTTTATTACTTCACGACAATATGGTTAGCTTGGAGTACTTCCTCTCTTAATAGAAATATAAATAGGAGGGGGTAAAGTCGCATATATTGCTCGCGCAAAACTATTTATTGAGATATAATATATTTATTTATATATAGTATATATTATTATATTTATTATTATGTATAGATATATTTATAATAAGTAGATCAAAATGCTATATTCACCGATAAATGATATTAAGAAGAAAGTCAAAACCAAAAAAAAATATCCCTTCAGCAAAAGGAAATATAATAATATATAACGTGATATATAAAAATTAAGTTCCCCACGAAGGTTTTACATTTTTGTTTATCCTTTCCTAATAGCATAAAAAATGGGGAGGGGGGGAAGACTTGATGGTCTAAAGTCTGGTAAAGTCTATTTTACGTAATATGCAAGTGCAGGGGGATTTCTCCTGAAGACATCTTTTCCATTGGAAATAATGTAGACATAGCAAAGTAAATGAGGTTATAATTGCCGACAAATTAGACATTTTAATGGTCCAAATATTTTTTTTCTTCTAATGCAGCTGGCAAATAGACCGTGATCTTTCGCCATAAGGGCTGCGCCGATGTTACTCACTTTGCATTACTCAGGGGGCGCGTGTAACTTGATGGTAAGCCACGGACGCGGAGTAACAATGCCCCCGCAGCGCTCTACGATCCTATTAGGACCGGGACCTACGGCTTAAAGTGGATTCGAACCACTACAACACCCATGGGCAAAAACCGGGATTTGAACCCGATACCTGTGGTACCGAACGCCAGAGCGCTAGCCATTCGGCCATCAGGCCCCTGGTCCAAATATTAAAAGGTACATATTACAACTTTAAATCCACACTGAAAAACATTAACTTACATCTTAGGCGAAAAAGTTTAGTAGGTCATTTAGTTTATGCTAAGAGGCTTACTGTGTCTTCACGATCAGAAGTGATTTATTGTCCCAATAAAAAGGCCTTTTCTCCTATATAAAGGGGCTTATTATGAACTTTCTCCATAAGCCAAAAAGCTTATTATGGCATTTTGTTCTTGATAGAAAGACTTATTATGCTATTTTTCTAATTTCAAAAGGTTTATTACGCCAAAAGACATCAGGCCTGTCTTCTTATGCCAAAAGACATCACACCACATTTTTATTCTAAAATCGTATTGTTTATTTTTTATGCGAAATGGCTTAATATGCCATTCTTATTACACCAAAAAAGGCTTATTATGTCCTTTTCTTCTATGCAAATAGATTATTTCACTTTTTCCTTGTACTAACAGGCTTATTATGGCCCTGTCTTCTTATACTAAATGACTTAATATGTCATTCTTATTATACTAAAGGCTTATTATTTCACTTTATTGTGCTAATAGGCTTATTAAGCCACTTTCTATTTTAAGCTAAAAATTTATTATTTTTCTTTGTACTTATTATGCCATTTACTTTATGAGCCAAAAGGGTTATTACTTCACTTTTTTATTACGAAATGCTTATTATGTTTCTTTCTAATTGCGTCAAAGGTCTATGCCTCTTTCTTATTAAATCAAAAGGCTTATGTTACTTTCTTCTTATGCCAAAAATATTATTATGCCACTTTCTTATTACATCAAAAAGCTTATGTCTTTTTCTTCTTATGCCAAAAAATATTATTATGCCACTTTCTTATTACAGCAAAGACTTATGCCACTTTTTTTCATACGCCAAAAAGATTATTATGTCACTTTTTCTTATGCCAAAAAGCTATAATTTCGCTTTCTTCTAGTGCAAAAAAAGCTTTATTATGCTATTTTCTTATTTCTTAAATTACAAAAAAAATGTCACTTTCTCTTATGCTAAAAGGCTTATATCATTTTCTGATATACTTGAATTATTACGCCTTCTCACTAAAAAGAAAATTTATCCTCACAAAATAACTAAATTTTTTTCTATTATGTCACTTTCTTCTTACCCTAAAATAGAAGTGAATATTCACTTCACACAATCCCACTGAAGAAAGGTCAACCTCGTGTTCAAAGGCAATCCAAGCATGTTCCAGCCGAAAACAGACGAGCGAAACCTCTCCCCTTATTCGAATCGCGCCACCCTTTCGCTACAAATTACCTTTTAAAACAGGAAAACGAATCGAATGTCTCACTCTGGATTTCCCTCATTAGGGGCTCGAAAGAGGAGGAATACTTAAAGGGCCTCAAAAAAGCGGAAGGCCCTCCGTATCGATTGAGCCACCCTGCTTCACTTCCAGTGAAAACGATGTTCAAAACCTCCTTTTTTACCCCTCCTCCCTTACTGTCTGGTGCACATTTCTGAATGGTCACTGGAGTGGATAAAACGGGTGGAGGTTTTTATGAGCGCTGACATGGAAATGGTCGGGGTTACTTTGCGTTGATAGCACTGGTGGTGAATTAAAATAGATGAGCATCATCGGATTTATGAAGTTGTGAGTGGTATTTGAATATCCTCGAGTTAGAAGCATAGAAATGTTTTAAAAAATTCTAAACCAATCGAAAAATATGATATAAAAAGCGAGAATGACCAACATAATAACATATTTGAAATGCCAAACATGCATAAAATATGTAATCAAAATCTTTTAACTCAAATATTACCTGTAGAGGTTTGGATTGGCCACTATTCATGTAGATTTGTTAGATGTTCAAAATGTAGAACATCTAATTTTTTACTGTTCCCAGTTGGCAAAAGAGACATAAGTTGTATATATAATGATAGCCAGACAATAATCATTCGCAGATCGATTAGTGAAGAATTGTGCGTATGGGTTAGACCAGAACGAACTCTGTGCTTGAACCCAGGATTAGCGTGTTATAAGTAAGCATAACCTGTCGACAGGGTCTCCAAACTTCCTTCATGGATAATACAAAATTGCATTCTTATTTTGTATAATTTTGTCACCTGTATTGCATTGGCGTCTGCATGTCTTGTTTGGCGCCTTATACAGGCCATAATTTATATTCACAACACAGCAAAAATGTATTCTTAATTTTTCATCATGTTGTCATTGTCATTGTCATGTCTTGTTTGACTTATATACGGGCAATGGGAATTAAGTAGCACCAATTTATATTCGTAAAAATAACTAAAATGTATTCTTAATTTTGTATCATTTTGGCCATAATGGAATATTTCATATTATTAATATCACAGAGCAAATCTACAAAATAAAAATAATTTTTAATATATAAAGCAATTTGGAAGGTTTATATGTACAGCGATAACAGTAAATAGAAAACATTTCACAAAAAAATATCTAACCAATAAACATTTATAACTCAAGTTCGCATCAAAGTAACATTGTTCATTTAAAGTAACAATTTCTAATGACTCAATTATTCCGTGAATCCAGATTAATACTCACAAGTGTCCACACTAGTAACAACGCAATAACTGATTTAGTGGTGTAAACTGTTTGCTGTTATGTATTTGGAGTTAATCCTACGTGAGCAGAGAAACTCCGAATTAATTCAGGGGAACCGAATGACCGTTCCAGTCAAAATAATTAGCGACCCATCAAAGTAGGAATGGGTGAGAGAAGCTCAACGGTGCCCATTCCTTGTTGGTGAATATTAGCGCAATATCTTGTCACCGGCAGAAATGGACGTGGTCAGTGGAATAATGTGAGGACCTTGCATGATGTTAGAAAATAAAGTGGTGTGCTCAATGTAGCGATAAAGTAGTAAAGCTGGATTATTATTGTCCAGAAATATTTATTTCTATTTGATAACTGGACATGAAAGAGCTCTATTAGATTTCAATTCCTTACAACGAGTAATACACATCAAAGTATTATTGTATAGTATAGTTCTGATCGACTGCATCAGGATATTATAATAAGATATGATTCTGAATATGCCATGCTTATTATGGTATTATAACTATTAAACATATAAAATAAAACTTAAAAAAAAAAACCATACTTTTGGTTTTTAACTTAATTATGATTAAATCATATTGCCTACTGTCAAATCTGTTAACCACGAAGTATTATGTATAAGTACCCACCACTGAAAGAGTCTCCCTTGAAATGAGATGATTAAGAAAGACATGTTTACAGTAAATGCTACATGGCGTCGACCATAGAGTAGTAATAAAATAGAGCAATCATCTGTGTTGACAGTTTAGGACAAACATGATTATCGCGTGATCATAGACTGCACGTGGACATTTTGGAGTAACGTAATGTATGGCACTCAGTCCGCCATTCATTTGTATTGGGCTGACCACTTTGTTTACTTTCGTTACAGAGGGGAAAAATGGGCTTATATTGCACTGATTTAGAATAAGTTTTAGGCATGTATGTAGAATTTGTTTGTCTGCTAATCAGCAGGCGGCGACACATTACGAGCTATGTATCTTTATTAAAGACTGTTTATCATATAGGGATTATTCAACTTTGAACTGTGACCCCAACTTTATATGTATTTCATGGTTTTGTAGTTTTAAAGTATGCGATAATAGTTTGGCGATTTTTCCAACAGTTTTTACTGTTGGATAATATTGCTCTAAGCTGTTGATACGAAAGGATAAGGTCTATTGTCATACAACGATTTTTAAAAGAGATGGTACATTTGTTTAGCTGTTAATAAATGTAAATTTAATTTATAAAATTTCTTGTGTAATAATTCCCCCCAAAAAAAATAATTAAAAAATAAAATATTCATTTGTATGACCGTTTTGTAATGTTTTATTACAGTTCATACAAAATGATCAGAGTTATACACAAAATGACATTTTTTGTTTATATTTATCTTAAGTAAGTACATAGTTATATAAACGTATTAACTATGTGCTTAATTTCGAATTTTCCCGGAATTTTTAGAATCGCATCGTAACATGTTTACGTTTGTACCATCTTTCTGTTCCTTTAGAATAATAGGATACACTCTATTTTATGATCACTCAAAGTCTAAGGAGCTCTCTTCCATCTGTTGCCTTGCGACCTATGTCTAGATCTTCGTCACAATGTACCTAAGACAATGGAATGCGACATTCCCAAGAGGGGTTATAAATTTAGTTTGATGCAATAATGTATTAATCCTTTTGGTGTATTATATATTACCTATTCTATTAGCTTATATTACCCTTTTATAGTATAACATTATTTTCTTTGTTGTATGCTTACAAAGCTGTCTCTGGCTATTGTTAACAATTATTACAATGTAACTTTGTAGTAAAGTGTCTTCATTATGGTCGTATAATAGTAAGTTTAACTATAACATTCATTATTTAGTAATGGATATTATTAATAACAATTGTGTGGTAATTATATATATATGTCTGATCGTATTATGCATGTTATGATATGCTCGAGTTGTTATAAATCAACATTTATTATTCCTCTAACTAAACTTAAATTTAACATTTTATTATTTAATATTAGCTTTGTGTTGGATGTTTATTTCATGTCTATGTTATCTTTATTTTGTAAGCTCTTGGAGGATTATTTCAAATCTGGTGGGATTTTATTGTTTAAGTGTGATGGGTGATGCATATATCAATTATTATTTTATTGGTTATTGCGGCACACAAAGTAGAGACCTTCTTTTGGCAATGTTATCGCGATCAATAAGGGTTGTTACGGTTTACTATTTTTGTGTGCTTTTTAATGAATGATTACGATAATGAATTAATCGACACCATATTGTGTTATGTGCATCATGCTATGCTTTCTGATGACGTGAGCCATGTCCATTATGGCATAGGGAAGTTCAGATATATGCATTAAGACATTACGACATGGCCTAGTTCTGATTATATTATTATGTGCAGCAGGCATTGCATAGTTATGCTATTCTGATTAAGCACATGATCAAGAGAAGTTAAATTCGTTCGTTCACAAATTATTGAGACGAACATTAGTTTATGAAGTTGACCTCTTTCTTGACTACTAAATGTTAAACCTCTGGACAGTCCTGCAGCCAGTACAGAAAGTAGAGAAATGATACGGTCTCTTCATGCTTATAATCATGGTTCTCCTCATGCTTATAGCATACATTGAAGTTTTTTTTTTCCTTCTAATGCAGCTGGCAAATAGACAATGATCTTCGCCATAAGGCTGCCCCGATGTTACTCACTTTGCATTACCCGGGGGGCGCGTGTCACTTGATCGTAAGCCACGGACGCGGAGTAACAATGCCCCCGCAGTGCTCTACGATCCTATTAGGACCGGGACCTACGGCTTAAAGTGGATTCGAACCACTACAAACACTCATGAGCAAAGCCGGGATTTGAACCCGATACCTGCGGTACCGAACCCCAGAGCGCTATCCATTCGGCCATCAGCCACATTGAAGTTAAGACTGTGAAAAATGATTTGAGGTCAAAATGATTGTGGCAGATGATATTTCTTTGACTTAAACTATTTCAGCAAAACAAAAGTCCTATAATGCATCGGTTTGAGGGAAGTTTTCTACATTATCTTCATGGTGTAAGTAAATGCACAAAACTGTCTCTCTCAGTGTTAATATACCACACTTGTATTACACATTAACATATAAACCTATGCTATTGATGAAAGAATCCTTCCATTAAAAATAAATTATTTTTTATTGCAAAATAAATGATAATTATATTATATATAAATGTATATATATTTTATAGTAAAATGTATATATTTTAAATTTATATTTAATTACATAGTTACGCAATTTTTCTAGTTTTGAATTAAAATTGACATAAACAGGGAACAGAAAACCTGTAATGATATAAAAAATTATATTTCGTAATTTCCGTAAAAGTTTTATTCTAATTTTTTTCCATATTGAACAAAGTGTTAATTTGCAGAAAATTTAATTTCTACATGTAAACAACGTTTTAATTGCATTCTTATGAACTAATTATATTTGTATATATAATGGTGATATAACGACTACAGGATAATTACTAACAAATTAAAATATATTTATTTATTTTACGATAAATACCTATTATAAAAGGAATAAACACATTCCACTGTTCAAATTCATTCAAAATATTAACTTTATCGAGCATAATTTATACGTTAATCCCAAAACAATAGAATAATTTCAAAGCAGTAATTTATTCACTTAAATGAATAAAATATTTAAATCTATTTGTTTAAAATTTCTTTAGGTATATAGAATGAATTATTTGAAAAGAATGGAAACTCGATTTTTCTGGTAACGAAATTGAAAATAGAATATTAATAACATAAAAATCATATTATATGGCATTACATATCTTATCATTTAGTATTACGTATTTTTAATAAATTTCAAAGTATTAAGTCTGTTAACCAGTAACACAAGAGATATAATCTTCTATTTGCATACAAATAAAATTGTAATGAGTTAATTAAGAAATATAATTAAATAACTTACAGCAAATATGATCATGTTATCATGAGCTTTATTATTATTTTTTTTATTTTTAAAAATTTATCTTTAATGAAAGATATTGATTTAATATTGCAATATTTAATTAATTATTAAGTTAATTCATCCGATTTCGGTAACCTGGAAAATAGGTGATTAATTAATATCCGAGTCCCGATTATGATAATTACATATTTGTTCTTTTCATTAAGTTTTTCCAAGAAAATTGAATTATTTAAAAAGAAAGCTAATTAAGAAAAACCGATTTTATATAAATCTCAACCGTTCGTTTAAAATTAGCCTTAAACAGAAAACTTTTCTTTAAAAAAATAAATCTAAAGCAACGCGAATTAATTACTGGTTGTTTTATCTAATTTTGAAAGAAAAATTTTCGTAGGCGCTGATGTATTATTTTGCTGTTCATTTGTAAAATATTTTTAACGGAAGGAATTCCCACTTATAATTGGATACAAATTATCTGATTGATCTTAACATAATATTTATTTCAGATGGATGGTTTCATCTAAGTTTTAAATTCATTACATTTTTCATTTCAGTTTATATTTATTTTATATTTTTAATTTATCAGTTTATATATATTTTTCATTTTTATACTTATTTTTTAAATTTATAAATATTTCCCATTTTTCATGGGTAATTTAATTTTAAAATTATTATTTCAGCACTGTTTTATACTTATTCAGTTTATATTTGTTAATTTTTCCAGCAATAAAAACATTAAAGGAATGGTGAGAAAAAAAAAAATATCCATTTGTATGACCTTTTCGTAATGTTTTATTATATTTCATAGAAAATGGCCAGAGTTATAAATAAAATGACATTTCTTGAATCTCTTTGAGTATACCCATAGTGATTTAAACGTATGACGTATAAATTTAGTTTGGTGTTATAATGTATTAATCCTTTTATTGTATATTATCTATTCTGTTATTTGCTTATATAAACTTTATATAGTATAGATTTATTTTCTTTCTTGTATGTTGACGAAACTGCCTCTTGCTATTGTTAGTCTATTATTACAAGGCAGTTTTGCAGTAGTGTGTTTTCATTATGGTCGATTGATATCAAATCTAACTATTACATTTATTATGTAGTAATGAAGATTATTCTTAGCAATTGTGCGATATATATATATATATATATATGTTATGCATGCTATGATATGCTGAGTTACAGTAAATTTATCATTATTATTTATCTAATTAATCCTAAACTTACCTTTATATTATTTAAAACTATCCTTGTGTTGAATCTTTATTTTATTTTATTTATGATATCTTCCTCCCCTTTTGTACACTCTTCGAGGTTTATTTCGAATCTGGCGGGATTTTCGTTTTCAAGTATGATGTGTTGTACATATATCCATTAATAGAGAGTTTTTGCATATGGTATTTTTATCGTCCGATATTTTTTTTTCTCCCTAGCGCGCATTACATTATTAAAGATAGCCTGTGCATCCGGCCATTATTACATTAGGAAACATTATTACAGATACCCATGTGCAATTTCCTATGAGCATGCGCGCTAGGGAGAAAAAAATATCGGACGATAAAAATGCGGTATGTAAACACTACTCTATTATCTTATTGATTATTGCGGTATATCATAGAAACATTCTTTTAGTAATGTTTTCGCGATTTATAAGAGTTATTGCTGTTATAATATTTTGGGTGTTTGTTGAGGAATGATTACGGTTATGCGTTAATCAACACGCCATTATGCAATCCGCATCATGGTATGACACAGTTTTGATTATGTGAGTCATGTCCTTATGACATGGTGTAGTTCAGATTATTCTATACACATCAAAACATTACAACATGGCTCAGTTCTGATTATGTTATTATAAGCAGCAGACATTGCATAGTTATGCTATTCTGAATAAACACATAATCAAGAGGAGCTAAATTTGTCCGTTTACATAGTGACTCGTACTTTAGTGTCTGGGCCTCAATGGTCGGGATCTAGCGCTCGGTACCACAAGTTTCGGGTTCGAGTCCCGGCGGTGCCATGGATGTTTGTAATGGTTCGGAATCTACTTTAAGCCGTAAGTCCCGGTCTCATATGACTGTGAGAGCGTCACGGAGCAAAAGTCAGACTTCTATCTACGGGTGCTCCATCACAACAGAAGCTGCTCCCTTTCCTTCCATCCATGAGTAGATAACTCATGGGATGTCTGTCCCGCACTGCAGGATATTGAGGATTAGTCAACAACAACGTTAGTGTCTGAGGCTGGGCTCTTTCGGTACTGTGCTATACGAATAATGGCATGATCCAGTTCTGATTATGCTATCATGCGCAGCATATGTTTAAGGCACCCCATAGTTTTGCTTATGTTTAATCTGATGAAGCTCATAATGAAGAGAAGCTAAATTTGTTCTCTCGCGTAGTGACTCGGCATTAGTTTCTGAAGTTGAGCTCTTCCGTGACTGCTGGATGTTTAAAATTTGACAGGTTTGCAGGCAGAGCAGCGGTTGTTGTTGTGACTAATCCTCAATGTCCTGCAGTGCGGAACGGACATCCCATGAGTGATCTACTCACGGATGGAGGGAAAGGTGCAGCTTCTGTTGTGATGGAGCACCCGTGGGTAGAAGTCGGACTTTCGCTCCGTGACGCTCTCACAGTCATATGAGACCGGCACCTACGGCTTAAAGTGGATTCCGAACCACTACAAACATCCATGGAACCGTCGGGACTCGAATCCGAAACCTGTGGTACCGAGCGCCAGAGCGCTAGCCACTCTACCATTCAAGCTCCGCAAGTAGAGGTAAAGATATTGGTTTGATTCATGCTTATAGCACACATTGAAGTTAAGACTGTGAAAAAATGACTAGGCTTCAAATTGATTGTAGTAGATGACCTTTCCTTGGCTCAAACTATTTGAGGGAAGCTTGTCATATAATCTTCCATGCGATAAACAAATGCTCAAACCTGTATTAACCTGTCTCTCTCAGTGATAATATACAACACATACTATATACGAGTATTACTCATTAACATATCAACCTACGCTAATGCTGAAAGAATATTACATTTAAAAATAAAACCATTTGTCTCGTTTGCATTAAAGTTGACATAAACAAGGAATAGAAGATTTTCATTATCATCAAAAAATTATATTTTGCAATTTTCCTAAAGGGCATCTCAAAATTTTTTTTTCCTCTGTATTCAGCAAAATATTAAAATACAGGAAATTTAATCTCTGCATGTAAACAATACTTTAATTGTATTCTTAAGAACTAATTATTTACATAAATATGTAATGACTATATATCATGATAGCTTTATAATGACTACAGAAAAATTATTAGTAAATTATAACATATTTATTTTATGATAAATAACTACCACAAAACGTATAAACATATTCCTCCGTTAAAAATTTATTCAAAATTTTAACTGCATCGAGTATAATCTATTCTTTAAACCCGAAACAGAATAATAATTTTAAAGCAGTAATTTATTCACGTGAATGAATAAAATAATTAAATCTATTTAGTTAGTTATTTCTTTGTAAATATAATGAATCATTTGATAAGAATGGAAAGTCGATTTTTCTGATAACGAAATTGTAAAATAGGACTTAAAGCAAATTTTATGATTACTTGTTATTATTTGAACATCAAATCTAAGTTTTTTTCTTTTTGCAATTTTTTATCTTTTAAAAAATTTAAATCTTTAATGAAATAATATTGATTTCAAAAAATTTTATATATAAATATTTTTAATTATTTATTAAGTTAATTCATTCCAATTTCGGTAACAAAAATGGGTGATTAATTAAAATCCGAGTCGCGATTATGATAATTACATACTTGTTCTTTTCATTAAGTTTTTCCCAGAAAATTTTATTTTATTTAAAAAGAAAACTAATTAAGAGAAACTTATTTTATATAAATCTCAACCGTTCATTTAAAATTAACTTTAAACGTAAAACTTTTCATTAAAAAAATAAATCAAAAGCAACTCGAATTAATTAATGGGGGTTTCATCTAATTTTGAAAGAAAGATTTTCATCGTATTCGATGTAGTTATTACACTGTTCCTGCGCAAAGTATTTGTAATGGAAGGAATTTCCACTTTTGATTGAATACAAATTATTTGGCTGGTCTTAACATAAAATTAATTTCAGATGATTTGCTCTTAGTTGTAAATTCATTCCATTTTTAATTTCAGTTCATATTTATTTTATATTTTTAATTTCAGTTTATATTATTTTTATGCTTTTAATTTCAGTTTATATTTTTAATTTCTCTGTTTATATATTTATTCAGTTTATACATATTGTTTAATTTATATTTCAGTTTATATACGATACACATTTTTCAGTTTATTTATTTCATTTAAATTTTTAATTTCTCTGTTTATATATTTATTCAGTTTATACGTATTGTTTAATTTATATTTCTCAGTTTATATACGATACATTTTCAGTTTATTTATTTCAGTTTGTATTTATTCAGTTATGCAGTTTTTATATATTTTGTAACTATTTTTTACTTCAGTTTACATTTAATTTGCAGGTTATTTAGCTTATATTTATCAGTGATAGAACTTACTGTTACAAATGTTATCATAAATGCGACTTGTGAAGCATTTTATTTATAGTAGTAAAATATAGTAGTCTAAATCTCTGGAGCTCTATGCCACAGGTTTCGGGTTCGATTCCCGGCCGTGCTATGGATGTTTGTAGTGGTTTGGAATCCACTTTACAACGTAGGCACCGATCTAATTTGTCTGTAGAGCACTGGGCGTAGGGGCGAAAACTCTACCCCGTGAAAAGAAAAACATCTCTAGTCTTGAAATCTGCCAGTAGGCAAACCCTTGGCGCAAGATAGGGCTGTTGCGTCACTCATGATCTTGATGTACTACTCATCAACATATCGATCTGAACTAATGCTGAAAGAATCCTACCATTAATAAAGAATATTTTTTTATTGTAAAATGTATATATTAAATTTAATTAATTTTTTACGCAATTACATTAATACGGGGATTTTTTCGAGTTTGGATTAAAATTAGCATAAACAAGGAATAGAAGATCTTTAAAAATATAGAAAAAATTATATTTTGTAAATTTCCGGAAAAAAATTTTCCGTGATTTTAAAAAATTTAAATTTTTACACTTAATATAAAATGAATATACACTTAATAATAATGAAATAAAATGAAAATGACAAATAATGAAATAAAATGAATGCACTTAACTATTATTTATTTTAGTTGCATTTTATTAATTAATTACCTACATTAATTTGTAATGGCTATATATTATGATAGCTGTATAATGACTACAAAAAAATATTAATAAATTATAATAACATATTTATTTTACGATAAATGCCTATCATAAAAGCAATAACACACATTCCTCTGTTAAGAATTCATTTAAATTTATCTTTATCGAGTATAATTTAAACTTTAATCCCAAAACAATAGAGTTATTACAAAGCAGTAAGTTATTCACGTGAACGAATAAAATAATTAAATCTATTTAGTTAGTTATTTCTTTTGGTAAATAGAATAAATTATTTGATAAGAATGGAACCTTGATTTTTCTAGTAACGAAATTGGAAATAGGATGTTATTAATATAACAACTATATCATATGGTATTACATATTTTATCATTTGTTATTACATATTTTCAATAGATCTGAACTATTTTAATCTATTAATTACCAAACACAAAAGATATAATCTTCTATTTGCATACTAATAAAATTGCAATGAGTTAATTTAGAAATATAATTAAATAACTTAAAGCAAATAGGATCTGGTTATTATAAATATCATTTAAGTTTTTTTTTTTTTTTTACGTTTTTTTTAAATGTATTTTTAAGGAAAGATATTGAATTAATATCTCAATATATAATTAATTATTAAGTTGATGCATTCTAATTTGATGATGATGTATTGCTCATTAACATATCAACCTAAGCTAATACTGAAAGAATCCTACCAATAAAAATAAAATATTTTTTTATTGTAAAAGTATATATTAATTTTAATTATTGTTTTATGTAATTTCGTTACTATGCAATATTTTTCTAGTTTGGATTAAAATTGACATAAACAACGTATGAGTATTTTTAATGATATCAAAAAAATTATATTTTGCAATTTTCGTAAATGTTTTTTACTTACGTTATTTTTCTCCATATTAGCAAAGTA
This sequence comes from Caerostris extrusa, assembly GCA_021605095.1. Lineage (NCBI taxonomy): Eukaryota > Metazoa > Arthropoda > Arachnida > Araneae > Araneidae > Caerostris > Caerostris extrusa. The sequence continues at coordinate 18,772 of BPLR01014965.1, read as the reverse complement.
TTAAAATACAGAGAATTTATTTATTTTTTAATTCCTTTAAGCTATAATTTAATTCTTTCTTTTAAATTTTTTTTATAAGCTAAATTTAATTTTTTTCTAAGAAATTTTTATTTTACTCTAAAATAATATTTTAATTGTATTCTTATGAACTAATTGTTTACATGAATATGTAATGACTATATATCATAGTAGCTATATAGTGACTACAGAAGAATTATTAATAAATTATAACATATTTATTTATTTTATGATAAATACTATCATAAATGCAATAAACACATTTCTCCTTTAAGAATTTATTCAAAATAATAACTTTATCGAATATAATTTATAATTTAATTACGAAACAATAAAATAATTTCAAAGCAGTAATTTATTCACATCAATGAATAAAATAATTAAATCTATTTGTTTAGAACTTCTTTAGGTAAGTAGAATGAATTATTTGAAAAAGAATGGAAACTCGATTTTTTCTAGCAACGAAATTCGAAATATGATATTAATAATACAAAATCATGTTATATGATATTACATATTTTATCATTTAGTTTTACATATTTTCAATAAATTTGAAAGTATTTTAATCTAGTAATCAGCAACACAAAGATATTATCTTCTATTTGCATACTATTAAATTTGCAACGTGTTAATTAAGAAATGTAATTAAATAATTTAAAGCAAATATGATCTTGTTACTGTGAGCTTCATTAAAAAATTTTATATATTTTTTTATTTTTAAAAATTGTATCTTTAATGAAAGATATTGATTTAATATCTCCATATTTAATTAATTATTCAGTGAATTCATTCAAATTTCAACAACCTGGAAAATGGGTGATTAATTCATATACGAGTCGCGATTATGATAATTACATACTTGTTTTTTTCATTAAGTTTTACCCAAGAAAATTTTATTTTTATCAAAAAGAAAGCTAATTAAGATAAACTGGTTTTATATAAATCTCAACCGTTCATTTAAAATGAGCCATAAAATAAAACTTTTCTTTAAAAAAATAAATCAAAGGCAACTCGAATTAATTATCGGGGGTTTTCATTAAAGAAAAAATTTATGTCGTCGGTGATGTAGTTCTGTTGCCGTGCAAAATATTTTTAATGGAAGGAATTTCCCACTTATGATATTTATTAATTTATAAATATTTTTAATTGATGACTTTATAAATATTTCCCATTTTTAAAATTTATTTATTTATTTCAGTTTTTATTTACATTTTAACTAATGTAATATTATTCATATTATATTTATGTAAATCTTATTATTGTTGTTTATTCCACGTGGTCGACAGCAACATCCAGACCAAGTCTATAATACTGTGTGTTCTCATAGAAGAAGGAAAGGAAGCGGCAGCTTCTGTTGGGATGGAGAGCCCGCAGGTAGAAGTCTGACGTGGCTCCGCGTTGCCGTAGAAGGACTTCATTAGAAGGACTTTTAGGAGGAACTATCCCATATTTGAGTATCGTATTGGAGAAACCCAAAACTCCACCAATAATTAGGCTAATAGATGAAGGTTATAAAGATTATTGGCAACATTTAAATTAGTAAACAACCTCGCAACTTTCTTGAAGACTAACTTTAACTTTAACGAACGCCTTCTTGAAGGCTAATTTTTAAACAGAAGGGAGATATTCAACTTAATTACCTTCAATACTTCCCAATTTTCGTTGTAAAGGTTATTCTAAATAATATTAATAAAAGGAAAAATAATATCTTTATCTTTTAAAAAAATAATATTTTAGCAAGATTTAGATTATTAAACAAGCTAACTTTAAATTTGTCTTAAAATTTCTTTACACTACTCATTTGACTGATAGTTGACCTCTTTCATACTTAATTCAATTAAAAGTAGTTGTATAAATGCAAATTTCTTTAAGTTCAATACAGTCTTGCTAATTTAAAGTGACAATAAAGGATTAAAATAAGGCAGGATTTGTCATTCTCGAAATTCTACCATCTACCTCTCAGCCTACTAACTTTACTATTTACAAATATATTACGATCACCTTTGCAGAGAGCATCTCTTGCAACTGAGTTTCGAATTCTGATCTTCATAGTTCTAACGTGCTATCCACTAAGTATTATATGCATTTAGAATCGAGAGTCGTTCATGTGCGAAAGACTAACTGCACTTCACTCAAAAGGAATCTGAAACCCTTGATCAAGAAGGCAAGGAGAATCAGTGTCTGATTTCACCTACAAAACCATACTCATTAGGGGTGAAATCATCGTGTCTTTCCACTCCACCAGTTTGGAAATGGAGATCATTAAAAGGTAAGAGATCGATTTCTTTCACAAAGTACTCCCATTTGTTCAAAAGGATCTGTTTCAATTGGAGTTCATCGCGCAATTTTGAAACACTTCATTTAAAAGCACAAGATTTGGAAGAGATTTGTTGCTGAATGAGTAGCTTTGGCAATGATATAATTATCAAGGTTTTTTTGCAATGTTAAGTTGTTAAAGAAGTTCAATGTCATTGAAGCATCATAACTGCAACTATCAACATTTCAATCTGTTATGTATTAGATTACAATATTATTAAATTGATTCATAAATGTATATCACAGCACTGTGAAAGGAATTAAACTAGAAAGTATTTTAAACTGCTTCCGTTAAAGTGTCTTTTCAATAGTTTCATTAAAACATTCTTCTATTTCAGTAATAGTTTTTTTTTTTCATTATGATTTTCATTTTATGTTCATTTAAAGCTCTAGGAAAGGTTGAAAGTTGCCCTACTTGAATTTAGTTATGGAGAAAACTTTATAAAATATTCGTTTATATTTAATTTAAATGCGGAGGTTTATAGATATTAAAACCACACAGATATTTCGTAATTGATATCTACATTGCCATGGTCATTTCCCTTCCACTTTAACAAGGGTAATAAACTGCCAAGTGTTGACCCCCATTTTGATGTTGGTCATCCCTTTGTCGAGATATCCCCATCCTTTGGGCAAATTCTAAAAGATTTTCGGGTGATGTTCCTCAGGGAAAAATCAGAAATGTATTCGAATGATGTTCCTTGTGACAAATTCTGAAATATGTTCGGATAATGTTTATTAGTTCTGAAAGATGTTCGGATAATGTAATTTAGGCAAATTCTGAAAGATTTTTGATGTTCCTCAGAAGAATCGGAGATGTATTCGAATGATGTTCCTTGTGAAAGTTCTGAAAGATGTTCGGATAATGTTACTTAGGACAAATTCTGAAAGATGTTCGGATAATGTTACTTAGGACAAATTCTGAAAGATTTTTGATGTTCCTCAGGGAAGAATCGGAGATGTACTCGAATGATGTGACAAATTCTGAAAGATTTTTGATGTTCCGGAGGAAGCAATCGGAGATGCATTCGAATGATGTTCCTTGTGACAAATTCGGAAAGAAGATGTTCGGGAAATATTCCTTAAATCAAATTCTGGAAAATGTTCGGATGAGGTTCCTTAGGACAACTTAAGAGATATGTTCAAAAATGTTCCTTATGACAAATTCGGAAAGATGTCGGAATGTTGTTCCTTCGATCAAATTCTGGAAAATATTTGGATGATGTTCCTCAGGGAAAATTCGCAGATATATTTGAATGATTTTGTGACAAATTTCGAATGATGTTCCTTAGGATAAATTCTGAGATATGTTCGAAAATAATTCTTTTGACAAATACTAAAAAGTTTTCGAAAGATGTTCCTTGGGATAAATTAGGAAAGATGTCCGAATGATGTTCCTTGTGACAAATTTAGAAAGGCTTTCAGATGATGTTCCTTAAAAAAATGCGAAGATTTGTTCAGAAAATCTTCCTTATGACAAAACCAAAAAATGTTTGTATGTTGTTCGTTGGGAGAAATTCGGAAAGATTTTTGCTCCAATGCAGAACCGTCTACCCCTTACAAACCTTACAACTATTTAGTCTAATTGGCGCAACAGCCCCATGGTGGGCGTTTGGTCTAATCTTCTTCTTCTTCATTGGCGCAACAGTCCCACGGTGGGCATTTGGTCTAATCTTCTTCTTCTTCATTGGCGCAAAAGCCCCATGCTGGCCATTTGGTGTAGTCTTCTTTTTCTTCATTGGCGCAATAGCCCCATGCTGGGTATTTGGTCTAATATTCTTCTTCATTGGCGCAACTGTCCAATGGTGGGCCAAGGCAGTCTGCCAGGTTGCAGATTTCGAGACAGGAGATGTTTTCTTTTTTCGGGATCAATAAAAAGTCAAGTCAATCTTTTTCAGTCTACAGTCAAAGGTTAGTCTTTTTTTGTCAGTCCTGTGCCCAAAGCTCTACAGTCATATTAGATCGATAACAACGGATTCCGACCCACTACAAACATCCAGCGTAAGCAATTATGTCATCATGTCCTATTTGGTCTAATAATAATTATTAATTTAATGAGTAATAAATCTTATAATATATTTAAATATAATAAGTGATAAGTCTTTTTTAAAAAGTATTTAAATAGGTAGTTACTATTTTGTATAAAAGTAAAATTGTGTAAATTTAATTAGATTAATATTTATTGAGCGTGAAAGATCTTAGAATATTTATTAAAAGTTCAGTAAATATTTAAAATACGATTTTTCATTTTTTTCTTTAGATTTTTAGTAATTTTACTATTTTAAATAATCATAAATACAATATAAAAGCCTATTTCTAAATAACACATTTTCTTCCGCGTTTGCTTCTAATCATAAATTTTAACAAACTAATTTTCAGCCATTAAAATATTTTTTCAAGAAAATGAACCTCATTCGAAAACTCTCAATTATTTATACTTAAAGATAGAAGAAATTTATGGCTCTGAAATTTCAATTTTAAACAGGAGCGAACAGCTTTCTTTTCTCCATATAAATTAAAAAATAAAACCGATTAAAATCTGGATAATAACACACATTTCATATAAATTATCTTTCATTTTAACCACCGGATCGCGAAAATATTTCTCAACCTAAAACCCGCCTCCGTTTAAAAGATTATATCTTTTCATTAATTAAGCAAAAGTATCGTTAAAAACGGTACACTGGTTTTGGAAACATATTACCATTCATTAAATGCTTAACTTATTCCATCGTTATTTTTTTTTTTCAAAAATCATTTTAAGTGCAGTACGACGAGCGCCTTATTTGTGTAAAAAATACATTAGCGCAGGGAAAGGAGTCAGAAAATATTTTTCAAAAAATCTTTTATTAATCGTTCTCATTTCGTAGGCGCGGTTGGCTGGTTTTTTGGCGACTAAACCACCTACTAATCAATGGCGGAGTAGATGAGGAATGAAAAGGGTTAAAAAACTGTTCACGTGGCTCGCTGGTGATTTTTAGTTAATCAGTTGGGAAAGTGTGGGTTTTTTTTTTTTCGTGTACGATCAGTTTTTCAATTCCTTCTATTACATCACACTCTCCCTATATTTATCTTGTTCAAATTTTCAATCGTTCATAAAATACTTTTTATTCATCCACTCAAGTTCAAATAAATTTTTTGAACTTGTAGTGGATGACACTGAATGTTAATGCAGTTTTTTTCAAATACTAATTCAGTAATTAAATTTAATTAATTAATTTTGTTTTTTTTAGATTTAAGTTGCATAAATCTACCAATAGATGGCGCCATATAAACTTAAAAAATTAATGAAAATTATTTATAAAGGTCTTTCTGCAATAGAGTGAGAGAAAAGTAGGAATTGACTTTAAATTTTTTTTTTTTTTTTATATTACTTGTTTTATGTTGAGAAATTTTTTTTTTTCCTAAAACGCAGTACTCTAACACAGCGATAACTTGAGCAGCTTTCAAGAGGACTCAGGTTTAAATCCACTGGTGGCGTCAGTTGCATTTATTGCTCTTAAAGATCTCCTCAGTGGCAACGTGTTTCGCTGGTGAGCATTAGGGCTGAGGTTCCATCCGCTGGCGGCTTTGTTGTAGACACTGTTCAAAAACAGGAAAACTCGACGGCGTTTATGATGTCCAGCATATTGCCTTGTTTGTCGGACTGGTGGGAGTTTTTGGGTTTTCTCCTTAACGTACGCAAATTCGTAATTCCCTAAAGGTAATTATAATTCCCAATTAGGTAATTACCCTAAAAGTCCCCCTGGAAGACACTGTCCTCTTTCTTCAACGACACGGAGCCACCACGGGAACTCTGAATATGCTACATTTCTGTCGTTCCCTCTGCAGGATAATGACTTCAGGTCAAAGTGTTCTGTATTCATAAACGATATTATTTTTGTATTAAAAAACATTAATAATGCAGGCATTTCGAAAGATATGATCAACATCCTTACGAAACTATTGTTCGAATATGTCCTGAAGGAGAAATCGACTGGTTTGGAGACTACTGGTCAAATTTATTATTAAACTTGCCAATAACCTGTCAACTGGTGTCTCGTAAATGAAAGCACAACTGCAAACACAGAATAAGAATAAACAAGTAATATATATAAAAAAAAAAATTAAGTCATTTCCTACTTTTTTCACTCTATTGCAGAAAGTCCTTTATAAATAATTTTCATTCATTTTTTAAGCTTATCTGGCGCCATCTATTGGTAGATATATGCAACTTAAATCTAAAAAAACCAAAATTAATTAATTAAATTTAATTACTGAATTAGTGTTTGAAAAAACTGCATTAACATCCAGTATCATCCATTACAAGTTAAAAAATTTATTTGAATTTAAGTGGATGAATAAAAAAGTATTTTATGAACGGTTGAAAATTTGAACAAGATATATGTAGGCAGAGTGTGATGTAATAGAAGGAATTGAAAAAATGATCGTACACGAAAAAAAAAAAAAAAAAAAAAAAAAAACACTTTCCCAACTGATTAACTAAAAATCACCAGCGAGCCATGCGAACAGTTTTTAAACCCTTTTCATTCCTCATCTACTCCGCCATTGATTAGTAGGTGGTTTAGTCGCCAAAAACCAGCCTGCCAGTCAGTATCAGTGGCCTGCAGTGCGGGACGGACCTCCCATAAGTAATCTACTCATGGATGGAGGGAAAGTTGCAGTTTCTGTTTGATGGAACACCCTAGGTAGACTTGCCTTGGGTCACTGAAGAAATAGGGCGGTGTCTTCCGGGAGGATTTTGAGGGGAAACTGCCCCATATTTGTGTATAGTATGGGAGAAAACCCGAAAAACTTTCACCAGGTAGTCCGATGAACGGGACAAGATGCCGAAAATCACAAACTCCAATGAGTCTACTCGATTTTGAAGCAGTGTCCAACAAAGCCGCCAGAGGCTGTGTTGTTTTAGTAACATAATTATTTAAATATCTATATTATTGTTGCAAGAGAAAATATGCCTTGAAAAACATATATTTCAGTATAACTTCAAAGTTTGCAATTAACTTGTTAAAATAGTATACCATTTAAAGGTTTATTTTTTACCCAAATTGCAGTAATAACTTAAAAAAATGTTTTAAATGTTTAGGTAGAATAAATAAAACTAAATGACGAATTTCATTTATAACACGAAAAAAAGGAAAATTATTTATTATGATATGAAATTAATAATTATTATACATTTTGGTGAAACAAAACGTGTCAGCATAGAATAATCATTAAAACTAAATCTAAATAAATAAATTTCGCAATACATTTCCTGCTTTAAAATATTCATTCGTTATTTGAAAATTATTTGAAACTAACATTTTCAACAATAAGTTTTTATTGGTAGACAAAAATTTATTATAGGTTCTATAGATTTTTTTTCATAATATACACATTCAAATAAACAAGTATTTTACAAAACAAAACTAATTATCAAAAAAATTGCAGAATCATCAAAATCCCATTAAAAATATTTCTCTTTTACTCAGATATATATATATAACTGAGTAAATCAGAAATAGTTTAAGATATATATATATATAACAAAGCCTCATCTACTTGCAGCATTAATTCTGTTCAAAAACATCAGTATCTCAAACCTTTTTCACAATTTGTTTATTATGACAAGATACATATAAAAATACATAATACAAAAAATCCCATTAAAATATTTCTGTTTTACTCGGATATATATATATATTCAGATAAATAAGTACTTTACAAAAACAAAATCTCATCTACTTGCAACATTAATTCGGATCAAAACAATTTCAGAAACATCAAAACCCTTCACAATTTGTTTATTATGACAAGATGTTTAAAAAAAGAGAATAAAAAATTCCACTCAAAATAGTCTAATGGTTCAAAATAACATGGAACTTTTAAATATTATTCCAGGCAGAATAAAAAAGAACGAAAGAATCTTCATTTAAAGCCCCGAAAATATATATTATAATAAACCAATAATAGTTATAATAACAAATATTTTTGATAGAATAAAACATTTCTCATATTCACTCAAATGCAAAACCTAAATAAACAAATTTCACAAGTGCAATTTAAAATATTCAATAGTTATTTGAATAAAATTTTAAATCTGACATTTTCAACAACAACTTATTATTCACAGAAAAAAATTATATTAAAATGTTTTACAAATTTATCCACCATAACATATATTTCCAAAAAAAAAAAAAAACTAGTACTTAACAAAATTTAAAAACTACCTACTTTCTACATCAATACAGAAGCGAAAAAATTCGAAAAATTCTAAAACCCTTCACATTTTGTGTGTTATCGCAAGAAAAACGAAATTTGAAAAAAAGAAAAATATTTTCTGATCCCTTAGAATTGAAATTCTAAAACTTCATAGAGATAGAAGAGAATAAAATAACAAGCGATAGCAAAAAATAAAAGAAAGGAAAATGAAAAATACTCCATTTGAAGTAAGTCGAAGACATATTTACTTTCTTATCCATTGAGACACGGTACATTTTCTCCTAGTATAATAAATTAAACCCATTTTCCAGGACATTTTCCAACGTTGGCACATGGATATTAGATTTGCTTATAATTAAATAAGAGGAGAAGCTCGCAAAAGCCCTGTCTTCCTCTAATATACTAGCATTAGTATAAATCTTTGTTTTAGCTCGTCTTTAGGGAGGACGGGTATCTCCTTAAAACTGTGTTGGAGAGAATAAATCTGGAGAAAACCTCAATAAAACCTAACGACTCGAGATCAGATGTTTGATGTATTATTTAGTTGTTTATTTACTTAAGAGTTCTGCTAATGATTTGAGATCGTTTTCTTTAAAGATTTAATGATTACTTTTGGGTTAATTAATTCATGATTATTGGATAAAGAACACTTTTAGTAATTCTAATTTAGAATACAACTTTTTTAGTATGTTTAAAAAATACTTTAACTAATTTTTTTTGCATATTTACAATTTTTTTACAATGTTTACAAAAAAATTTTTTTTTAAACCTCAATAAAATCTAATGACACAAGATCAAATCTTGAATATATTATTGAGATGCTTTTCTACTTAAGAGCTATGCTGATTTTTCCAGATAGTTTTATTAAAGATTACTTTTTTAGTAATTATTGGATAAAGAACACTTTTAGTTGTACTAATTTGGAATTCAAATATTTAGCCAGTTTTCAATGGTGTTTTTAAACTACTTTAAATATGACTCAAGATGAAATGTTTGATGTAATATATAGTTGTTCATTTACTTAAGAGCTGCGCGCTAATGATTCGAGATTGTTTTCTTTAAAGATTTAAAAATTACTTTTTGGGCTAATTGACTCATGATTATTGGATATACTTTCAAATAAAAAAAAAATAGTACTTAACAAAAATTTAAAAACTACCTATTTCCTACATCAATACATAAGCGAAAAAAATTATAAAATTCTAAAGCACTGCACATTTTGTGTGTTATCACAAGAAGAAAAAGAAATTTGAAAAAAAGAAAATATATTTTCTGATCCCTTAGAATTGAAATTCTAAAACTCCTAAAGAGATAGAATAGAATAGAATAACAAGCGATAGCAAAAAAATAAATGAAAGGAAAAAATCTAAAAAAATAAATACTCCATTTGAAGTAAGTCGAAGACATATTTACTTTCTTATCCACTGAGACGCGGTACATTTTTCTCCTAGTATAATAAATTAAACCCATTTTCCAGGACATTTTCCAACGTTGGCGCATGGATTTTTCTTTAGATTTGCTTATAATTTTACTAAGAGGAAATAATCATAAAGCCCTACTTCCTATAATATATTAGCATTGGTATAAATTTTTTTTTAGCTCGTCTTTAGGGAATCATGAAATTTGTAATAAAATAAATCTGGAGGAAAATATTTTTCAATAAAATCTAACGACTCATTTGAAATGTTTGATGTATTTATACATAAAAAATAGTTGTTTATTTACTTAAGAGCTCTGCTAATGATTTGAATTTTATCGTTTTTTTTTAAAATTACCTTTTGGTTAAACTTCGTGATTAAAATTGGATAAAGAAATTTTTAGTAAAGCTAATTTTCATTGGCCGGTTTCATTTCATAATTTTTGAAAGAAAGATTTCCATCGTCGCTGATGTAGTTTAAAAGATTATATGTTTTCATTAATTAAGCAAAATATTTTTTAAAAAGGAATTTCACTGGTGATTGGATACAAATTATTTGAATGTTCTTAATATAAAATCGTTTTTTTTTTTCAAAAATCATTTGAATGGTTTGAACTTAGCCTTATTTGTGTAAAAAATACATTAGCGCAGGGAAAGGGAGTCAGAGAATATTTTTCAAAAAATGTGTTATTAATCGTTCGCATTTCGTAGGCGCGGTTGGCTGGTTTTTGGCGACTAAACCACCTACTAATCAATGGCGGAGTAGATGAGGAATGAAAAGGGTTTAAAAACTGTTCACGTGGCTCGCTGGTGATTTTTTAGTTAATCAGTTGGGAAGGTATGGTTTTTTTCTTCGTGTACTACATATTTTTTTTTTACGTTGAGAAAAAACTTTTCCAAAGAGAGAAGTACTCGTAACTCAACATTAACTTAAACAGTTAACTTTGAAGAGATACAGGTTCGGTAAGAGGTTTCAAGATGTTCAAGTTTTCAGGTTCAAATCCATTGGTGACGTCAGTTGCATTTATTACTCTTAGAAACAACGAGAGTCTGACACGTGGCTGAGGGATGAGGTTTCATCCGCTGGCGTCATTGTTGTAGACACAGTTTCAAAAAGATTCGATGGCGTTTTGGATGTAGGGGAGCATTTGTTTGGGAGCATTTTGCCTCATTATTCCGATTATCTTATGGATATTTTCCGGTTTTTCTCCCTTATGATACACAATTATTACGTTTTTCCCTAAACGCCTTACTCAAGGCATCGCCCTCCTTCTTCAGCGCCTCGTAACAAATCAGACTTCTACCTACTGGTACTTCATCACAATAGAAGCTGCTCCCTTTCCATCCATCCATCAATAGACTCATGGGATGTCCATCCTGCACTGCATCACACTGAGGACTAGCCACATCAACAAAAAACATAGAGAGGATTCAATGGTGAATGCGACAATGTATATAAACATCTCGTATTCACAGACTGGTTGTCTGATGGAAGTGTTATGATTTTTTTTCATACGACACTTAAATAACTGGCAGTTATCCTAAAATCTCACTGGTAGGCAATGTGCTTCATTCAATAAAACTGAATAGCGAATTTCATTTAATAAAAGTAAAAAAGGAGAATTATTGATTACGATCGGGAATTAATAATAACTGTTATAATTTTTGTAGAATAAAACGTGTCATCATAAAATAATCATTATATATAAATCTAAATAAACAAATTTCACAATAAATTTTTGTTTAAAAACATTCAATTGCTATTAGAATATTTTATTTAAACTAACATTTTCAACAATAACTTATTATACAAGAAAAAGTTTTATTAAAGTTTTATTCTAAAAATATTTTTATCATATATATATATATATATATATATATATTCAAATAAACTAGTACTTAATAAAACCCTCCCCTACATTTTACTACCTGCATTTGAAGCATTAATTCTGGTCAAAAAATTTCAGAATTTTACTTTGTTTACAAGATGTGAAAAAAAAAAGGTAAGCCATTAAAATTTTATGTTCGGTATTTTTAAAACAATTTAAACAAAACAAAACAAAAACTCTCCTTTAGCAAATTTCCCATCATCAATTTGTTTATTATGACAAAACGTATAAAAGAGATAAAAAAAAATGCTATTAAAATATTTTTTGCTTCACTCAAAATAGTCTAATAGCTCAAAATATGATGGAATTTTAAAATATCAGTTCAAACAGAATAAAAAAAAAAGAATAAACAAGCTTCATTTTAAGTCCCGAAAAAATTTATTATAATAAACCAATAATAATTATAATAAAAAATATTTTGATGGAATAAAACATTTCAGTAGAAAATATTCACTGAAATGCAAAATCTAAATAAACAAATTTCGCAAGTGTATTTAAAATATTCAATAGTTATTTGAATAAAAATTTAAATCTGACATTTTCAACAACAACTTTATTATTCACTGAAAAATTATATTAAAATGTTTTACAAATTTATCCACCATAACATATACTTCCAAACCAAAAAAAAAAAAAAAAGTACTTAACAAAATATAAAAACTACCTACTTTCTACATCAATACAGAAGCGAAAAAATTATAAAACCCTTCACCTTTTTGTGTGTCATCACAAGAAGAAACACGGAATTTGAAAAAGAAAATATATTTTCTGATCCCTTAGAATTGAAATTCTAAAACTTCTAAAGAGATAGAAGAGAATAGAATAACAAGCGACAGAAAAAAATAAAAGAAAGGAAAATGAAAAATACTCCATTTGAAGTAAGTCGAAGACATATTTACTTTCTTATCCACTGAGACACGGTACATTTTTCTCCTAGTATAATAAATTAAACCCATTTTCCAGGACCTTTTCCAACGTTGGCGCATCGATTTTAGATTTGCTTATAATTAAATAAGAGGAGAAGTTCGCAAAAGCCCTGTCTTCCTCTGATATATTAGCATTAGTATAAATCTTTATTTTAGCTCGTCTTTAGGGAGGACGAGGATCTCCTTAAAACTGTGTTGGAGAGAATAAATCTGGAGGAAACCTCAATAAAACCTAACGAGATCAAATGTTTGATGTATTATTTAGTTGTTTATTTACTTAAGAGCTCTGCTAATGATTCGAGATCGTTTTCTTTAACGTTTTAAAGCTTACTTTTGCGTAAATTAAGTCAAGAATGTCGATAAAGAACCCTTTTATTGGCACTAATTTGGAAATTAATATCTATTTTTTATTGCAATATCTTTTTATTATCACTAATTTGGAATTGCAATATCTATTTTTTGATGGTATTTTTTAAAATATATTTAATATGCTTTTTTACATAATTACAATTTAGTTGGTTTAGGACTTGAGCCAAATATGAATTTGATGGTGAGATAAAAAGCAAGAGATAACTTAAAGACTCAAGATCAAATGTTTGATGTATTATTTAGTTGTTTATTTACTTAAGCTCTTACTTTTGGGTTAATTAACTCATGATTATTGGATAAAGAACACTTTTGGTGGCACGAATTTGGAATTGAAGGTTGTAAGCTCTTTTTCAATGGTATTTTTAAAATATTTTTTAAATATGTTTTCTCATATATTTACAATTAGTATAAATATTAACATTAGTATAAATCTTTATTTTAGCTCGTCTTTAGGGAGGACGGGGATCTCCTTAAAACTGTGTTGGAAACAATAAATCTGGAAAAAACCTCAATAAACTTCATCACAAACGCCATTTAATAATAATATAATCGAAATAACCTAATTAATTTTTCTTCTAAAATTTTTTTCTAAAAACTAAAATTAGTTTAATTTTTCTCTTAATTTTTTTTTCTTTTTACTAACTAATTATTTAAAAGAATATGTAAGGACTAAAGAATAGTTATTAATAAAGTATAACATATTTATTTATTTTAAGATAAATATCTATTATAAAAGGAATAAACATATTCCTCCGTCAAAAATTCATTCAAAATCTTAACTTTATCGAGTATAATTTATACTTTATTTCCAAAACAATAGAATTATTTCAAAGTAGTAATTTATTCATGTAAATGTATAAAATAATTAAATCTATTTGTTTAGTACTTCATTAGATAAATAGAAAATGAATTATTTCATAAGAATGGAAACTCCATTTTTCTAGTAATGAAATTGCAAATGGGATGTTAATAATATAAAAAAATCATATCATATGTTATTACATATTTTAAATAAATTTGTAAAATATTTTAATCTATTAATCAGCAACACAAGAGATATAATCTTCTATTTGCATACTAATAAACCTGCAATGAGTTAATTAAAAAATATAATTAAATAACTTAAAGCAAAAATGATCTTGTTATTATGAGCTTCATTTAAAGTTTTTTTATCACTATTTTTAAAAAAATTATCTTTAATGAAAGATATTGATTTAATATCTCAATATTTAATTAATTATTAAGGTAATTCATTCCAATTTCGGTAACCTGGAAAATGGGTGATTAATTAATATCCGATTTCGCGGTTATGATAATTACATACTTGTTCTTTTCATTAAGTTTTTCCAAGAAAATTTCATTTTATCAAAAAGAAAGCTAATTAAAAGAAACTGATTTTATATAAATCTCAACCGTTCATTTAAAATTAGTCTTAAACATAAAACTTTTCTTTAAAAATAAATCAAAGGCAGCTCGAGTTAATTAATGGTGGTTTTCATCTAATTTTTTAAGAAAGATTTTCACTGGCGCGGATGTAGTTATTATACTGTTCCCGTGCAAAATATTTTGAATGAAAGGAATTTCCCACTTATAATTGGATACATATTATTTGGCTAATCTTAATATGATATTTAACCCAGATAAATGGCTTAATATAAGTTGAAAATTCATTCAGTTTATATAATTTTATATTTTTACTTTTTCTCTGAGTTTACATTAATTTTTTTTAAATTTATATTAAATTTATATTTTCGGGTGGATTTTTAGGGGGAACAACCCCGCATTTGCGTATCGCATGGGAGGAAACCCGAAACTCACACCAAGTAGTCCGGCTGACGAGGCAAGATGCCGAACCTCACAAAGGCTATCTAATGTCCCCCTCTTTTGAAACAGTGGCTCTACAACAAAACCGCCAGCGGATTGAACCTCAACCCTAATGCCTACTAGCGGCGTATGTTGCCACTGAGCCACCAGTCGGCTTTAAATTGTTTAACAAGCTGTTTTATTTAAAAATTTATTTACATTACTAATTTGGTTGATACGTCGCCCTCTTTTAAACTTAATAAAATTAAAAAAAAATAGTTGTATAAATACAAATTTCTTAAGTTCATATTTTTTTTTTGTTTAATGCAGCTATCACTTAGGCAGCTTGGTCTTGAATGGCTTAAGGCAAGCGCAGCACAGATGTTACTCACTTTGCATTACCCAGGGGCGCGTTCAACTTGAAGATAAGCCACGGACGCCGAGTACAATGCCCCCGCAACGCTCTACGATCCCTATTAGGACCGGGACCTACGGTTTAAAGTGGATTCTGAACCACTACAAACATCCATGGCACCACCGGGTCTCGAACCCGAAACCTGTGGTACCGAGCGCCACAGCGCCAGCCACTCGACCATTCAGGCCCTCTTAAGTTCATATAGTCTTGTTTATTTATAGTGACAATAAAAGATTAATACATGGAAGCAACTGATATTTTCGAAAATTGAACCATCTTCCCACCAGCCTACTACTCCATTACTATCTACAAATTTATTACGACCACACTTGCAACTGAGTTTCGAATTCTGATCTTCATGTGCTATCCACTAAGTATTATATGCATTTAGAATCGAGAGTCGTTCCTGTGCGAAAGACTAACTGCACTTCACTCAAAAGGAATCTGAAACCCTTAATCAAGAAGGCAAGGAGAATCAGTGTCTGATTTCACCTACAAAACCGTCCTCATTAGGGGTGAAATCATCGTGTCTTTCCACTGCAGCGGTTTGGAAATAGCGATCATTAGAAGGTAAGAGATCGATTTCTTTCACTAAGTACTCCCATTTGTTCAATAGGATCATTTTCAATTGGAGTTCATTGCGCAATTTTGAAACACTTCATTTAAAAGCACAAGATTTGGAAGAGATTTGATGCTGAATGAGTCGCTTTTGCAACGGTATAAGTAATAAGCTGGTTTTTTTTTACGAAGGGAATTTGTTAAAGAGAAGTTAAATGTCGTTGAAATGTCATAACTGCAACTATCAACATTTCAATCTGTTATGTCTTAGATAACAATCCTATTAAATTTATTCATAAATTTATATCGCAGCACTGTGAAAGGAATTAAACTAGAAAGTATTTTAAACGGCTTCATTTAAGGTGTCTTTTCAATAGTTTCTATAGTAAAAATACCTCCTATTTCAATAATAATTTTTTTTCAAATTTTTTCATTCCGATTTTTTTATGGTTAATTAAAGCTCTAGGAAAGGTTTAAAGTTGTCTTACTTGAATTTTGTTATGAAGAAAACTTTATAAAGTATCGCTTATATTTAATTCAAATGCGGAGGTTTTAGATTTTAAAACCACATGGATATTTTGTAATTGGTAACTACATTGCCATTGTCATTTTCCTCCCACTTTAACAAGTTAGTTCATAAACTGCCAAGTGTTGACCCCATTTTGATGTTGGTTATCGCTTTGTTGAAATACCCCTCATAATTTGGGCAAATTCTAAAAGATTTTCGGGTGATGTTCCTCAGGGAAAAATCGGAGATGTATTCGAATGATGTTCCTTGTGACAAATTCGGAAACAAGATGTTCGGATAATGTTACTTAGGACAAATTCTGAAAGAATTTTGATGTTCCTCAGGGAAAAATTGGAGATGAATTCGAATGATTTTCTTTGTGACAAATTCGGAAAGAAGATGTTCGGATAATGTTCTTTAAATCAAATTCTGGAAAATTGTTCGGATGAGGTTCCTTAGGACAACTTCAGAGATATGCACAAAAATGCTCCTTATGACCGAATGTTGTTCCTTAGATCAAATTCTGGAAAATATTTGGAAGATGTTCCTCAGGGAAAATTCGGAGATATATTCCGAATGATTTTATGACAAATTTCGAATGATTTTCCTTGTGACAAATTCTGAAAGATGTTCGGATAATGTTATTTAGGACAAATTCTGAAAGATTTTGATGTTCTTCAGGGAAAAAATCGGAGATGTTTTCGACTGATGTTTTGCGACAAATTCGGAAAGTTCCTTAATGATGTTCCTTAGGATAAATTCTAAAGGTGTTTGGGTGATATTCCTCAGGACAAATTCGAAGACATGTTCGAAAATGCTTCTTTATGACAAATTCTAAAAAGTTTTCGAATGATGTTCCTTGGGATAAATTCGGAAAGATATCAGAATGATGTTCCTTGTGGCAAATTTAGAAAGGCTTTCAGATGATGTTCTTACGAAAAATTCAAAAGATATGTTCGAAAATGTTCCTTAAGAAAAATTCGAAGATTTCAAAAATGTTCCTTGGGAAAAATTCGAAGATATGTTCGAAAATCTTCCGTAGGAAAAATTTCAAGATATGTTCGAAAATGTTCCTTTGACAAACTCGAAAAAATATTTGTATGATGTTCATTAGGAGAAATTCGGAATGATTTTTGCTCCAATGCGGAACCGGCTACCCCTTACAAACCAATTTTATAGACATTTTGACATAAAAAAAATTAACAATTATATTTTTTAAGAATTGCCTAATGTTTCTGTTCCTATTATGAGGTCACACAAAACTAACACAAGCTATCACATAAAGAATGCTTGTATAATAAGTTTCAAATCTGGTGTGGGTCGCAAGTGAAAGAGTAATTACGAACAAAATAAGTTTCTAATTTCTTCAGTAAATCTAAGAAATTTAAAAAACTTATTCATTCTTCTAATGAAACAGTTTCTAATTGATTCAGATTATCTTAGTTAAAATGGAGTTCCCATATCTTTCTACTCAAAATAGAGGCTCATTAAGATTTAGATTTTTCAAAAACTAGGGTCATTCGATCTAGAGGAACATTTTCAAATGAAGTTCGTTGAGCAAATCTGAAAACCACATAATTGGAAAGAAGTTTCTTATTGCATGCGATGCTTTGAAAATAAAATAATTATTGGCTCTTTGGTAAAAGATAGCTGCTTAACTTGTTTAATTTAACTCCCCCATTTGTATAGATATTGATCCAGTTACTTATCATTTTAAAAGTAAATATTTTATCGAGTTTGGGTTTGTCGTTAAAACATCTTACTGCTATCTAATTTTATTTTAATACAATTTAATGCTCTGAAATGTGTGTATTTGTTTATAATAATTTTAAAATTATTGATCAATAAATATTTATCAAAGTTTTACAATTTTTAAAGTCTGATAGTTTAAAGATTTGAATGTTCATATATTATAATCAGGTTGGTTATACATTAAACATCAAAATTTATAATAAGAGTATCTTACAAAAAATTTGGGTCTAATCTTTTTCTTCATTGGCGCAACAGCACCATGGTGGGCAATTGGTTTAATTTTTCTTCTTCTTCATTGGCGCAACAGCCTCATGGTGGGCATTTGGTCTAATCTTCTTCTACTTCTCCTTCATTGGCCCAACAGCCAAATGTTGGGCATTTGGTCTAATCTTCTGCTTCTTCATTGGCGCAATAGCCCTTTGCTGGGCATTTGGTCTAATATTCTTCTTCATTGGCGCAACAGCCCCAGGGTTTGGCAGTTAGATTTAATTTCTTTTTCTTTCTTTTGGCACAATAGTGGGCATTTGGTCTAATTAGAGCAACAGCTCCATGGTTGGCAATTGGTCTAATCTTCTTCTTCATTGGTGCAATAGCCCT